>BQNB010030124.1:0-55149 GCA_026074375.1 Tanacetum coccineum
ACAGTTAAAAATCCAACAGTTCAACTACCGGTACTAACTTGGAGTTAGTACCGCTAGCTTTGAGTTAGTACCGCTAGTTCTAAGTTAGTACCGCTAGTTCTAAGTTAGTACCGCTAGTTCTAAAAACCTCTTAAAGTTTTCAAAAGTCATTTTATTTCAAGCTGATTGGATCCTAATTTGTTAAAAACAGATTATAAAATGACAAAATAAAGTACTTATGAGCAGATTTCAATCAGTAAAATCGAGAAAAAGAGAGACTTACAACACCCTTGCTTAAACAGGGCTGCTTAAGCTTTTACAAGCTGATCTACAAGCTCTAGCTTGTCAAAGACAAGCTAGTAATGTCCATAAGCACATCCTTTGTTTGCTTATCATCCAAAAAAGTAAGTTGTGGTATTTTTTGGGTGACCTTTTTTTTTATTTCTCCTTAACTACTTAACCTTTTTAAGTTACTTAGTGAAAACAGCTTATCATTAAGCTATATTGAAAGCTTTTAAAACACAATTAAGCACTGGTTAATAACTTGAGAACTTGGAATTCAACAATTGGATTTCAACATAAAAAAAACTCATTGCTTCATTAATTCTTAAAAACAATACAAAGCTGAAAGAACAGTTGCAATAAGCTTTTAAAAGACTAAAATGACTTAATTTAAATTACAATTAAACTACAATAAGCTAGAATGCCTTTTTGGCTTACAAAAGGGTCCTATTTATACTAGTTTCTTCATCCTTGGTCTTCCAGGTTGTGTTTCTTTTGTGAGACAAAAACCACAATGTGTTTGTTGTGTGAGAGCATTCTTAGACCAAATCCCAGCCCTTAATCTTTTTCCAAGTCATCTCCATCATTGAAATTTGTTGATTATTGAAAAAGTTGAGGATTGCCAGCATGTAAAGTGGTTTAGGGGTTTAGTGGAGGTGAGGGGAATGTTTTATCCAGGGTTTTGATGAAGGTTCAGGGTAAAAGGTGGGAAAGAAACCCGTGAGTGAAAATGGGGCTTTGAGCTTTTGGAGGGAAAAGGGTTGTATCTGGGTTGGGGGTGAGAGTTTGGGTAAATGGCAAGATTGGTCCTCCATTTATATGATTCTCTTTGCAAAACTTCTTCTTGCCAAATTCATCCTTTATGGTGATAACAATTTTGGGACATTGCAAAAGTAGCCCATCAACATATAAGAACAGTTTGCTAACTCTGTCCTTAAGTCAAAAACAAGTATGAGGAATGGCATGGTTAAGTCCCTCTACTTGTATTTTGAATTAATTGCAAATTCCACCCTTGTAGTCTTTTTCTTCTTGTAATACACTTAGGGATTTGGCATTTTCTGGTTCGCTCAAGTTATATTTCTTCTGATTTTGACTCCTCTTGACTTTGACTGTTGACTTTTTCTGTGACTTATATGACTTGATTGACATTTTGCTCGATTTGGTTCGGCATTTCACAGACTTTTTCCATTCCGTGCCCAGTTTTGTCATTTTATGGCTTTGTTTTTCGTCCTTTTTGAGTGGATATTCGTTTCTGCACACACAAATGCAAAACAAACATATAGTTGGGCAGTTTTTTTTGTCTGTTTTTGGTTATTAAGTTCCGATTTTTAATGGAACAAGGAATAGTGTAAAATTAAGCACATACCAAAATACCCGCCATAACTAAGGTATTGTCGTAGTCCGTCAACGCAAATGTTAATAGAAGAAAACATTATACAGAAAACAAAATCTCGATCCCCCTCGACTAATAACCTTGAAAAGTAGCTAGGTGTTCGTCAAGAGAAATAAAGAATCAATAGTTCCGACAAGTCCTGTTTTTACCATTTTTTATATGTACACTAACTATCCCTAATATTTTTTTGTATTATTCCCTTTTCTTTTCTTATACAACCTGTTTGAACTTCCTTTATTATTATCAAAAATGGGATCAAAAGAATGAGAAGCGCCCATAAGAAGTAATCTACGGAATGTCCTGACGGATAAATTCATCGTCTCATTTTCACATAGTCCCAAACTAAGCAGTAAAAAACGAAATCATCCGTTAAGTATCAAGTAAAGAAAGCTAACACTTACTTATACTATGACAATGTCAACCTTTTTGCTCTCGAAATTATTCAATTAAGAAGTGATTGTGCTTAATTTTTAAAAGTTAAATTTAGATCGACAATTTTTTAGAAAGTAGCATAGTTTAATGTGCATAACGATATTTCTAAGAAATCCGGGAAAATACTAAGATCAACGCCACCAACCAGCATATTCTCAGATAGATCCCAGCCAGTCGACTTAGGTTATCAGGTTGAGACCATCAGTAGAATGTATTCGCAATGTAATAAGCGGGATACTCCACCCATTTTAGGGCCGAATTTTCTAATTTTACCGTTAATAAACATATACATGATTTCAAAGCATCGCAAACATCAAAATTTAATGATCTCAATGGTGAGACTATTCATGTAAGCGACGCTTCTCTCGTAACTCTACCAGAGCTGGCACTTCATCAGCTAGTGCCCGAGGGTTATATTGACACCCCCCTGGAGAATTACTTAAGCTGGACTGAAATTAAATCTAGCTCAACGTATCAACACAACAACTTTTGCAAGCTCTTAAAGCAAGTTATTCTTTGTTCAACTATTATACTTGACGTTTAGAGAAAACAAAGAAATCTGTTAACCACACTAAATTTCATTATTGCTATATACTCAACACTTAACGTATCATTCACATTGACTACAACATACAGGTCCACGCTCCGACAAGATTAGTGACTTAGTCTGACTGACAAGGTTTTATTGATAACACTCTCTAATGACACTTGCCATTATAATCTCACTATAGAGCCTTGATTTAAGACTCAACATCGGTTGTGAGCCGGCAAAATGCAGTAAACCTTTATAATTCCACAGTTTATATATTTTTTATTGTTTTTTATTTTTTTTTATTATATATTTACCGGTAATATGAAGAAATTTCGTCATCTTAGAACTCAAGTATAAAGCTGAACAAAGATGAATTTTGCGTTTTTCCGAAAGAGCTTCTTTTTAGAAAATGTCGGGTTAAGTAATAAAGCAAATTTAAGCACGTTATTAGTCCATGTTAAGAGCTTCTGGTAGAAAAACGACACAAGTTACACTTATAATGCTTTTAATATTATCCAATAATCCGTTGTTATAGCAACCTACTTGTAAATAACACTATCATTTTCATCTATCTCACAAATTTCTAAATATCCCAATAAAAAAGAGATGCCGCATAAAAGAAATAAAAAGCTTAGACCTAATAAACTTTCGTATATTAAATGAGTTAAAGGACAAAGCTAGGGCTCAACCACGCCCGATCGAGTCAAAATTTACTACTTATTCTACCCCATTGGGACATACTTCAAAACTGTGGACTAAACACTTCTTTTCATTTTCTTGAAAATTTTTAAATTTTTTCATATTTTTGGTATTTTTGTGAAGAATTTTTGGACTGGTTAAAAAACGGCAGATATACGTGATAACAACGACTGCAGAGGCAAAATCAATCGAAGATCCCCCCATACTAAACTAAACATCGTCCTCAGATGTTTTAATAGGGGTACCTACGTAAATCTAAAGTCCGTGTTATTAAGTGTGGCCAAAAGATAAAACTTAGATCGGATTAGATTTGATACTGATTCGCCAAAATGAACTGAGGATGTGAAACGTCTTGTGGTTAAGTGTAAAACTACGAGCACGGAGGAGTCTTTTACAATCCTAGAAATTCCTGGACATACAACACAAACACACAATACCCTGGACAAAACCGGGTAAATGTGGAAAATGTAAGCTCTCAAACAAAAACACTTATTACTAATACTACTACTGTAAGCATGGGGTGCATCACCACAAGCGCTTTGTTTACGGTCGCTAATCATGACCCGTCCCCTAAGAAATATTGGTCCAAGGAACGTCTGGAAGATCCGGGACAAAACCCCCCCTTCCGGTAATTGGTATGTCCCCTCCAAAATAGTGTTTCAAACGATTAGACCACAATATCACTTGAAGATACTTGCCATTCATGCACGGAGTTTGGATAACTCGACAGTGCCATATGAGAAAAACTGGTTACAGTGAATGGTCACACCACTCCAGCGGTCTTAAAACTTGCCTGAGAAAATCTTATAATCAGAGTTAAAGAGGAGGACTCGAACACCTACGTTTGAAAACGCGATAATTTTGAGTCTATGAGAGTCATGGATTCTCATTGTTTTCTCTTTGTAAATCAAAGAATTTTCATAGGCATGATCACGAAGTTCATTAAGGTAGTTGAACTTTTCTGTGATCACCTGAGATCTTCGGTTTTTGATATCAAAAGTTTGTATGCTTAAGGGCCCAGTAAGCTTTTGTGCTTAGCTCCCAACAATAAACCTGATACAAATGATATGCCTCATCCGTAATACAAGCTTGTACGGAGTGCACACTGATAGGTGTTTTAGTAAGCTGACGGAAGCCCAGAGAGAGTCAATCATATTATGTCCGACCAAGAGGCACGGTTTTCGCCCACGGTCCTTTCAAGAATTATTTTCAACACCACGATTGGGATACCTCAACTTGTCCACTTTGTTGTATGATTATATGCGGTGGAGAGGACGATGAGTGACTCTGTATTTACAGCATGACACTTTGGCAAATTGGTCATTGCAAAAATGGTGTTCCGCAATCGCATATGATTTGCACGAGGGGCACCAAATCTAGGGAGAAGAGAGTTTTAAGAAACTGCAAACAACTCGGGTATCATGGCGTGGGGAGGCGCTTTTGCTCAACGCATTTTTGATACAGTAATAAATCTGACTGCCACGGAGTAATATACTTTCGATTCCTCTTAAAAGACGGGAAAAAAAAACGGCCCCATAAAATGCAATGCCCCAAATGTCAAAGATTCCAAACTTGGATAGGTATGTTTTGTGCATCTATCAATCACGATCCGAAATTTGCTTGAACAGTTAGACACATCGTCCCATCGAGTGACTAAGTCATGGGCATCCTTGTGTAGATCGTGCCCACAATAAATCCTGAGTCCGAAACCTATTTTAGCGGTAGTAATTGGCATCGAAGTGTTGTCCCCTGGTAGGCTCACTATGGCAAGCTTTAAGATGTCAAAAAGCTTCTTGTCTTGCCCCAAACACAACGCCTAATTACTTGGTACAATCACAGATCATGAATAGAAAGACGGTCGTCCCAGAAAAAATGATTTGACATCTTTAGAAAAACTTGTTTTTCGGTGCGGTCGACATTCCCCATTGACAATGAAATTCCCCGCATGGTAGTTGCAAAATCTGCAAACCATGGGGTATTATCATCACGAAGAGCAACCGATCTAAGAGTTTCGAAGGAGTGACACATGTTTACTGTATTTTCCTTGTTCTCGCGCGCTCAGTTTTGGTGAGGGTTCTCAAGTCCTGGAGACATGTCGGGAGCAAAAACCGGAGCCGGCAAAAATTCTGGCTGGACCTATCCTTTTGTCTCGATCTCAACAGCAAGGCTAGAATTCTTGGAGACAAAAGATCCAACCGGCATAATCTTCTTTAGCATCCCTTTTTAGCAAATAGATACTTGATACGAATGGTCTTATCACTATGCTATATGGACAAAACGAGACTATGACGGAATTTTTCAAAAGCTTACACTAACGCAAGTATTCTTTTTCGAGCGTAAATAGATATCGTGAGTCGTAGGTGTAGCTTAGAGGCTTCGGCTCATTGTCTGCTGGCATAGGAATTCGGCTGTGAAATGCTTGAGTCTTAAGTCGTTGCACTCAAAGGAAGTGCCCCAATTGCAAAGATCGCTTGCATCACACATTAGTTCGAGAGGCAATACCTCAGTGCGCTGATCAATCAAAATTGAGCCATCGTTTAATTTTCTTTTAAGCGTGTATTAAAGAATCGATACACACTCTTTTGAGAAAAAGAAAAAGGATGGAGTCACTTTTCAGCAGTGGGTCATTGACGTGCACTTTCGAAAGTCTGTACCGAAAACAGTCGGTAAAACCGGCATGCCCAAGAAAACTACATGACACCCTTTCACAGTAGTACGGGTGAGAGGAGGCTTGGCTATAACTTCATCAGACTTTAGCACGATCGACCTCAATTAATTCCTAGACTTAAAAGAAATTACTGTTTGAATGTCCGAGAGAGAACAATGCCTTCCACACATAAAAATGGCGCTTTTCTCTCTCAACAGCCAATTTAGGATAAAAAACATTTTAAAAATCAAATTTGGGATGTCTTCACACCGTTTTAAACATTGTTCAAATAGGATAAGGCATGTTAGACAAGAGCGAGCGTCCAAGACATCGACGAGACACATCCATGAACACGTTCCATTGTCTTTTTCGATCATTTCATGAAAGATTTGCCCTCATAACATCGTTTGTGAAGTGGTCGGCAACTGCCGGTGCATTGCATAGAAGCGCAAAAGGCATGCGGCGATAGGCGAACGTTCGCGTATGGGGGCTCACAAGTGGGGGGGGGGGTGGCGAAAATAGTTGTCTTCTTCTGCGTCCATTCGGAGCCAATAGGAAATCTAATAAATAACCCGAGAATCCATCGCGGAGCGCGACAATAGTATTGGTTTGTCCCGCGGAGTCTTTTCGAGCATTTGAATCCATGAAGGGCAAATGGAAAATGGTCACTTTTCGGTGGCTGAGCATTCAACGAATCGGGTAGTCAATGCATACACACTCCACCCCGTAGACCAATCGAAGTGGTATCAAATCATTATCATCATTCCTTGACGACAGGTTATGCCACCCGCATTGGATACACAGGTACGCGGCTACACCATTAGGACTGTCAGAGATCCGAATAAATTAATCCGGCGTCAAGAAAGTTATTAAGAAGGTTTTCAACTCTCTTTTTATGATGACGTCAGTGGATCTTTGGAATTAACCGACTTTTTTGACTCTGAACTGTTTGTTTCATAGTCCTCTTCCAGTAAGGATTTCGTCGAGTACAAAACTCTGATTAAACAGAACCCAATGAAATCGAGAGTTTTCCAGAGCGAAGAGCATCTCTTGTGGGACTTTAGAACCTGAATGAAGGGATGCCCTTTTCCCTCATACACTTCAAGCGTCTTATCGTAATATTGAACAGGTTAACCTTGTCGTCAGCCTTCCAAAAATGCAGTATTCTAAATGAGCGTGGCAAGTCCTTAAGCTTCAACCTCGGAAAAAGGCCTCATTCAATTGATGATTTAATGGTTTTTAAGCTTTCAACAACTATGATTTCTTCCCGATTCCAGTGAATAATCGTTAAATTCCCTTATATGATTCGGAAGAGAGGGTAACAAGGTTCACTTATGAGAAGTGCTTCCAGAATAAGTATGTCACCATCTTCCGGATCATAGCAAGTTAGCACCAATTTCCTTTTCCGATGAAAATTGGCTCGTCATCAACAGTCTATAAAAGCGTTGGCTTCTTCGAAAGAGAAAATCACTATCCCCAAAAGGGAGTTAGTGTTGGGGATGAAATTGAAACAATTGGATCATAATATGGTAGAAGTATTAACCGAATGCACTGAATCGGAAAAACTAAAATCTTCATAGCGAGTATTCATTCACCTTGCCAATATCAAGATGTCAGATCTTCGGCTCGCCGTCATAATGATTGTAAATAGCCGTGGATCTTGAATTTAGATCCAGATTGAAGGTGATGGCCACTTTTCTGTCCAAGACCACAAAGGGTCTTATTTCATACCTATCGAAACATCTATAAATGCACGACTACTCTTTAAGAAACTTCTACAACTCCGATAACTAGAGGACTCGGTGGGTACTGGATTCAAATCTACGACCAACGGAAATCTGCTAGAAATTGGAAGGTTTTTTTTCTATTCTTATTTTTGTCTTTCCCACATTAAACGAGAATCCTCTCAACAACAACAAACGGAGGAGGAGGAAAAGAGAGAGATTCCGTTTATGTGGGAAAGTTCCAATTTCCAGCAGATTTCGTGGTCGTAGATTTTGAACCAGACCCCCGAGTACCTTTAATTTCTCGCGAGCAAGTTTCTAAAGACCAGACGTGCATTTAAAGATGTTTAGCGAAGTTGAAATAACCTTAGATGTGTTGGCAAGAGGCCATCACCTACAATCTGGATCAAAATTCAAGTTACACGCTTAATTACAATCAGTGATGACGGCGAAACCGACTCGACAACAAAGCATAAGTAGAAAAAAAAACACCAAAACACAAACAATTAAGAACCATACTAAATAGGCAAACATAAAACTTCTCGTCTCTTCCTGTCTGATCGCTAAAAGACTCGAATTCGGGTAAGGAATTATTCGAAAAAGAAAGAGAAGTAATGGACGAATCACTATCCATAACGGGACTAGGATTGTCTTTCAAAGATTCGATATTAGAAATAAGACGACTAACGTTCAACAATTTCTCACGAAGGGTAACGTCTTGGATTTGAAGAATGTCTTCTAAATCAAATTCTTTCTCTTCTTGATCGACTTCATCTAAGCTAACGTACTCGATATCCTCAAAATCATCGTCATCACTCGAAGTATCATCATTTTGATTAAAGTCGGCTTCAACAATTCCCGGTGGAATTGGAGCAATATGAGCGAGTTCGCGGCCGAAATCCTCGAGAATAGGATCGATCTTAGAAGAATAAACAATCAAGGTATCTCGGTTAATCAAAGATTCCACAAGTTCGGACTCAACATTAACACGATTATTATCACAATTAGGCACATCACACATATCAGTCATCGAAATACCCTCGAAACTCACTTGGGATTGGACAGAGGTTCTCACACAAGACTTATTACTTCGTCGATCCCGTTGCTGAAATAGTGTCGAGATGCATATCCCCAAGATTTATAGAATTATCGGCTCCTCGATTGGTAAGTTCGTAGTGATTTGCTAAAGAAAATATAATCATCCTCTTCATCACAAGTAACTAGAAAGCATGTAACGACAGGCATCAGCATACTTTTTCATCTCGTAAGCTTCCATTCTTCTAATCGAACATTGCTTCCCCCATATATTAAATCTTGCATAAGTTTTACGGTATATCTAATCCTCACAATCTCTCACAGTAATCTCAATCAATCCCTCCTGCCTCAAATCTTCTAATACCCAAATCTTATCTTGAATTTCTTTAATTATGCGAATCAACCAATTTGCTGTTTCCATGCATGCAGTTCCTGATACTCATATTCTCTTTAACCGTTTGTTCTTCCGCGATTTGCTTTTTTAATTCCTTTAACATTCTTTGATCTCATTTTAATTCTTCAAGCTCTCTAAGAATTTTATCAAGGGATTCTTGACAATCGACGGAGTTCTGCAGAGGTTGTGGGTGGTTAAAACCGGAATAATCATAAATTTGGATTAGTTCATAAAGCAAGGTTTTATTGATCGGATGACATTGATCATCAAAATAAGGACCTCCGCAATAAGACAACAAAGATAATGTTGAAAAACTTGATAATTTTGTGGAAAATAATAATATCATTACAGTTTGATTGTTAAACCAGCTCTTGTTCATAGACAAACGGGAACTGTGGTGAACAATCATAACCATAATGAGCATTATTTCCACATAACTCACATAAGTAAGTCTCAAACTGGAGTTGTGGAGGTGGGTAAGAAAAATTTGGAGAATTATCGAAAGAATTCGGGTTTGGATCATAAGCGAATGAATTTTTAGCTCCATAATTGCATGTCGGGTGAACAATTGGCAAAGTATGGGGAGGATCATCAACAAGGTTAGGTTTTGAAACATGAGGTAATGAAAAGCATGACGGATCTAAACTTGGGAGAGTTTGTTGTGGAATGTTATTAATGGTATGATACAAGCTAGCGACTAGGTTTAGAAATTATCGGATCTTTTTGGTGTACAATTATAACCGTATATAAGCAACTTTACGCACAAGATTTACAAATGCATCGTAGACAAAAATTCATCTAATGAATCAACCTGCACACATTAACAACAATTAATGGTCAATTTGTGGAGGTTCTTGCGAAATTTTACACCGAGGTCTTGATTGACAACGCATTGGTTCTCAAGACAATAACAACGTTGGTATTGGCATTGGATATCGGAAAGTATCTTGAAAGTTCTTTGGATATACCATTCTCAAACACAATACGCAAGCAATTCATACGTATTCTTCGTAAAATCACATCCACGACAACTCGGACCATCAACGGGTTCCCACATCAAGCCAACACGGGAGAAGATTTGGATTCGTAAACAGGATCTATAATACATTAAGACACCCTTTCGAACAACAATCTTTAGTGTACAAACTTCCACAAGTCGAACATTCCTTGATAACGTAGAGGGATTTTGAACGATGAGACGCCATAAGAATTAAACAATTTAGAGGATTAAGAAAAAGAATTAAATGGATAAGAAGAAAAAGAAGATTATTTTTGATTTTTTTGATTCTTTAAACCACATATTATTATTATTTTATTTTATTTTTTATTATTTTTTTAATGAATTTTAACGGTTACATGGAAGAGACTTAAACCAAATAATCAACTACTTTACGGTAGCTCTTGAAAATTGCTTTTCAAGGTGAGCCGTACTTCGTAGAGACACAAATGGCAAGTGTTAAATCTTTTGTTCGATTTGGGAACCAACAAGTTCACCGGAAATTGAAATGATAATACCTCCGTTGAGAATGTTATATTTTGGTATTTTTACCAATTGGTGACTTTTATCTCTTAATTAAAAAAGGAAGATTTTTTTTATATTTTTGATTTTTCTATTTTTTTATCTTTTACTTATACTAAAAGGAAAAGGAAAATATTTTTTTACTTTTTATATTTTATAATTTTTTTTTTGGATTTTTGAATTATAAAACAAAAATGAAACTTTCAAGGGTGAAAGGATCTTCAAACCAAATCAACAAACTGAAAACGAAGGAATCTTGACACTAGTCCCCGGCAGCGGCGCCAAAAACTGATTGAGTAGTTTTACGTACCTATAAAATATATAATAATAATACTACTTAGGTAAATTCCAACTATTCACCTTTAACCAAGGTGACAAGTCAAGACTTACAAAGATAATATATAAAATATATAATATATGTATGTTACCGGGTAAATATGATCACCCGGGTCGTTATCCCCAATGACTAGTGAAATTGAAACCTCATTTAAGCTTGGATTCTGATTTGATAATCTAAAGCAACAATTAAAATGGACAATTAAAAACAATTAAACAAATACGAGAACCAAATAAAATGTGACAATTAAGCAAGTAAACTAATTTTAATCCCTAAAAATGTAAACTAAAATTATAAACCTAAGATAGGACAAAAGAAAATTTTAGGAAAAAGAAAAACATTTTTTTTTGCTTTTTAGATTAAAAGATATGATTTTTCTAAAATTTGAACTAATTAAAAACTATAAAAATAATAAATCTCTTAAAAATAAAGTCCTAAAAATTTTATAAAAATTACACTAATTAAAGAAAAATTGCAGAAACTTTCTAAAAATAAAAGCCCTAATTTTTTTTATAAAAGTTTAATTAAACTAATTAAAACCTAACCCTAATTAATAATTCAAAATATAAAACTAATTAAAAACTAACTTTAGGGAATAACTGTGTTAAAGACTTAAGGACTAACGGGGCTAAAATATTTAACGGGCAAGGATTAACTAAGTAACAACTAAAACAGAAAAATTACAAGAATGGTCCCTGAGTTCCTACCCCGACAACAAACTAAGTCCAAATAAGCCTTAAAATAAGATGAGAACTAAAAGTGCTTTTTAGGAAAAACTTAAAAGAGAGAAGTTGTAGAACAGCTTGAGGAGAACAACTTTAATGAAAGGACTTATACCTAAAAACCACAATTAAGCTCAATAAGAGCTTATTTTTCAGCTGACCTCGGAAAGTGGGGTTTAACCCTTGGTTTTAGAAAATAAGTTATAAAAAACTCAACACTAGTTCAAAATGTAAAAGGAAAGAAGTTCTAATGAACTTATGATGTGCTTAACCTAAAAATGAAAAGATAATAGAGCTTAAGGTACTTTTAGACTACTGAAAATGAGGAGGAAACAAGCAAACTCAGAAAATAAGGCATTTAGCACAAAAACCAAATAAGCTTAAAACTTTAAAAAGCTACACTAGACTCTAAATATTTTAGGACTTATCAAACTACTTATAATCTATCTATATAAACTGAAAAATCTAGAATCATAAGCTAAATTAACAAATTAAAATCCTAAAATTCCTAAGTACTGTTTTTGGCTTTTTAACTTTTTTAAGTGCTTTTGACAGCAAAAATAAGCTAGGAAATTAAGCTAGGAAATGAGATTTAAGACTTAATCTATATTAAGCTATGGCTAATCTTAACCCTACTTGAATCTAAGAATCTAAAAACTACTTATACTAAACTAAAAACTAGGCTGAAAGTGACAGTACTAACTTAAAGTTAGTACTGGTGCACTTCTAGTTAGTACTGGTGTAACCTGCACTAGTGCAACTCACAAGTGCAGGTTTCCTAAAGGAAAACCTGCACTTAAACACACTCAATTAGAGTGTATAAACAAGATGCAAGCAAGATCTAACCCTTGGAGGGCTTAGATCTAAATTTCACAAGTGAAATTTAAGGAAAATGTACCCTGGTGCTAGAACAAAGATAATAAGCCATAACTTTTTCAATTTCACAATCTATCTTATAAAAACTCTATGAAAACTAAACTTAATTGAAAACTCAGCTGACTCAAGTAAATTGCACAAGTCTCTTTGACTTTTTGAGGTCAAAGTACACTAAACCAAACACCTCTTAAAAAGTGACAGATTCAAATTAAGCTTATAAAATACTAATCTAATGCATCAAACTTAATAACCAGATATCAATTATGAAAGGATTAGGACGCCTCTTCATTTAAATAAATAAATTGTATAAATTAGTCTATACTTATTCATTTATTCGACTTATTTCATTTCATTTCCTTTACCGACGACAAGACAAGGAATGAGTTCCACGAGGATCGAGTGTATTGTAACCCAACGAATTGCTAATGCTACTAATTATTAAGCAAAAAATAGAGATGAAAAGCACAAATAAGCATATTAAATAAGCATTTAAGCATCTAATTAAGCAAATTTACTACTATTTAAAGCAAGAAGTTAAAAAGAAACTCTTACAAGAATTGTCCCCTAGCTAACTAGGTGGGTCTATAGAATGGCAGCTACAAGCTCCCTAGCTTATTAATAAGCTAGGGTAATAAATCCATGGGAGTTCCTCCTTTTGTTCAACTCACTTTCAAAGTTATATTCAATATATGTAAAGGTAAATTAACAGTTTTAATGCATTTAAGTAAGTTAAACCACAATTGAGATCTTTCAGATGAGCTTAGAGACTCATGAGTGCTAATGAGCTTATTCGAAAGCTATGAGGTTTTTGAGTAATGTGAGAAAAATTTAGAAATGAAATTAGAGCTTATGACAATTTAAAACTAACTTTTATTAATAAAAAACTGAGTTACATTACTCTTAAAAGGAAATTACAACTGATTAAAAAAATGAAATTACAATATAAAATAAGCTATTTTAGAAAAAACTAGAAGAAAAAAAAAAGTTGTGGTGTTTCATTTTGATGTATTTGTGGAAATGGAGAGTGCTATTTATAGCTGATCCATGAAGCTTCTAGGCCTTGAGTTTGTTAGAGGCGCCCATCAATCTCTGCCATTAGATCAACCAATCATTGGGGAGTTAATCACATCCGTTGGATCACTAAATGACCTCACACGGATTGCCAACGTGGCAATCCATGTGAGCGCTCTTTTGTGCTTCTTTTGGCGAGTTGAAATGAGTACATTCAAAATTATCCATGTGCTTTATTCAACCTGATGATGGGGGCCATACTTGGCTTGAGAGCTATGAGACTCATGATTTGGACCCATTTGGACCCTGCTCATTGTACTTGTGAGCTCTTTGAATTGACTTCATTTGCCCATCATTTTCCAAAACCCCCTTGATTTAACCCTCAAGGTAAATTGTTGATGACGGTGTGAATAGTAAAAAAGAAACTGGCGCCCTTTTTTATAACTGAATTCGTTTATTTCAGTTGGAAGTTTGGTTGAAATTGCACAATGGTCCTTGTCTTTTGTTATCAACACTTGTAGTGTAAAACTACTTTCAAACTATGGCAGGGACAAGTTCAATGTAGTTTTCATAAAAGGGTATAGGCTTGGTTATGGGCATATGGGATGGTGCTTTGGGCTTTTTGGTATCGGGTGTCTAGTATCAAAGGTTTTTCAAGCCAATACGCTATTTGAGGCCCACTAGGGATGAGGGACTATTTTGAATTTTTAATGAGAGTTTGAGGACAAAGTGAAATATTTTTGGGATTTTCATTTTTTAGTTCGATGATGGTTGACCATTGTTGGACTGAATTTGATTAAGATGACTTATCTGGCTTTGGTTTTGTTTCTTTGGCTTCTTTTTGTACTCTTCTGATTTCTCGTGCCCGTCTTGCCGTTTTTGATGTTTTCTTGTGATTTTTGATCTAATCTCGTACCTGCAACACTCAAAACACAAAATACATGCATAGTTTTTGCCCATTTTTGGTCTGTTTTGGGTTTAATTGGGTTATTTTAGGTACAAACGCGATATGTGTATTACTACACTTAATATCTAATAAAATTCCACAACTAAACCATTGAGTGTCCTCACGCAATATCACTGCCTTATAACATCAAATACCTCGAAATTCTCCAAACTAAAATTTGAAAAGTAGCAAAGATTTAGTTGAGAGAGTTAAGAGATCACAAGTTATAAAACATCACGATTTCCCCCATTTTCAATTTTTTCTCTTTTTTATGATTTTTCTTAGATAATTAACTACCTAATACATGTATTTGTGTTGCATAATGTATTTGTTTTCATTACTATATTGTGAAAACTTTTAGGATCAACGAATAAAAAAGCAAATTTTAGTGCTAAAAGTAACTTCATCATCCCTGATTTTTCACTTTTCACATTTGCTAAGTTAAAAACAAGATCATTGTTTAATTACAGTCATGACACTAACACCTACTCATACAAATACTAAATGTGTTACTATTTTTCCTCCCGCATATCTACTTTAGTATCTCAAGATTTTAACTTAAGTATATACCGATAGGGCCGCTTTCCTTTTTTTTAAATATGACTTGTTTCGATAACTTATTAATTCCAAAAATAAAGCGTTAACGGTTAGAACGCAATATTTAGCTCCTACCCCCCCCCCCCCCCCATTTTCAAAGTCAAATGTTATCAAAGATATTAAAGTCCAATCGATGGCAACAAAATTTGGCTTTTATTAGGCTACTTAAGCAAGGCACCATTAATGTCATATACCGAAGGCTCTTTAGACATGAATGGACCAATTTATTTGCACATATACCCTTAAGGCCTCTAAGCACAAAATAAAGACACAAAATTAAGCAACATTATTTATACCTTAGTCCTTTGAAGGCTATACATCGGGCCACGCCATCCGACAGATGTAGCAAACATATTCCGACTTCGGTAACTACCTTGACCTTTTAGAAGCTTGTAACATTTCGGTTGTGCGCCGGCAAGATACATCAAAACTTTTATCAGTCTGGATTATTATTGATTTCTACTTTATCCCATACTACACCTAAGGCTCTTTAAGGGGCATAAGCAAAATATTGCTAATGTGAAACATTTAGTAATGCCCAAATTAAGTATTTCCTGATGTGTATCATCCTAATCACCAAAGGAACTAAAGAAAACTTCTATTGAGCTATTTATTAACCATAAAGACCATACAACTCTATTTATTATAAACATTCATATAAGGTGAAACAAGGCTAATGGGAGAAAAAGCCACAATTAACACTATGAGCTTGAAGAAAACCAACTATTTTTAGTTAATGTATGACTCATAAATAACACTATTCATTTTCCTTTATTCGTCGCAATTTAAAATTTCTAAGAAGAATATTCGCGAACACTTGCCTATATAAAATCCAACTCAGGCATATTTAAATCTACTTGAGATTAGACAAGTATTCATTTAATAATGATTCAAGTTCATAGCATGTTTAAAAGTCTACATGAAAGACAGCACAAACATCATCATAAATTGTTAAGGGGAGAAAGCTTGAACTCTACACGTCCACGCTTCTCCGCGTCCCAAAAATTACTTCTTCTTTCTTCAACCAACGAAAGAACAAACCTACCATCTTTTGTCCATAACACGTGATGAGTATATTTTGTTGAGGTTTTTGACGCTCTAGAGAGATTTTGTTTGTTGTGCATACTTTTTTTAGATGGTTATTACTCTTAAAAAATTTAAATTTTTTGCTATGTTTTGTGGGAATCAAACTGGCACGTCTGGAACAAAACAATAAGCAGTGTAACATCAAGTAATCGATAGGATTTCCCTTCCCCAAACTAAAACAAAACATTGTCCTCAATGTTTAAAAGTCGGGAGCTCTACGTAAAATCTAAGCCGTTTATTGAGGTATGCAAAGATTAAACGTTAATCGATAAGGATGATAAGGATAGATCGGATCTCCCCAAAGAATAATTTCACAGCAAAGGATGAAAGTCTCAATTTTTGAGTGCGTCATGTAAGAAGGGACAAATCAACCGGACACGAGACGGCATTTCTAGATATCAGAGAAATTTGTTGGTTCGGTTCCTACAAAATCACAAACAAACAAGAAAAAATACATCGAGAATAGGAAAGAGAACAAGATCTCTCAAACAAAACACATTGGTTAAGTAAATAGAAGGATAAGGCATGGGAGTGTACTCCCGCACGAAGTCGGGCTTGTTTTTTTTTCACCGTGTCGCACAGCTAGACTCGATCCCGGAATTCTAGTTAGTCCTCTAGGAAAGTCTGGAGATCAAGGGTATAACCAACGGTGTGTAATCCCCTCCTATAAATACGTGCTTAAGACCTGAAGGGTGGCAATTGACTTTGAAATTTGAAAACCATGGCATGAGACAACTTGGCAGTGCCATCGATAAATTCGGTGATTGTGAAAGGTCCGACCATCGGGATTTGAGTTTTACCGAGTGAGAAAATCTTTAATCGGGATTGAAATGCAAGACTTGATCACCACATTGAAGATCGGTTTCTTTATCGCTTTGGAATCGTGTAGATTATTTGTCTTCTCATTGTAGATAGCGAAAATTCTCATAAGCTCTTGATCACGAAGCTCGTCTTAATTCATTGGTGAAGCTTTTTGATGATCGCCTTCCGTTGAGTCGCCGGTCTTTTAATCGAAGTTGCATGCTTAGAGGCCATAATATGCCTTGGTATGTTATAGCTTCTCAACTCCGTAGGTGAGACGCTTTTCCATAGTAGCTAACTTGTCGGCTAGTGCATCCTACATTGGACGCTCTTATTACGCGGTCCTAAAAAGCCATAAATTGCATCATCTTGTTTGTCGGGACCAGGTGGCACGGTTTTTCTATACAGACCGTCCTCTCCATAAATTTGTCTTTTGAGACCCCTCGTCGTGACTTCAACTTGACCACACCTCG
Organism: Tanacetum coccineum; assembly: GCA_026074375.1. Classification (NCBI taxonomy): domain Eukaryota; kingdom Viridiplantae; phylum Streptophyta; class Magnoliopsida; order Asterales; family Asteraceae; genus Tanacetum; species Tanacetum coccineum. The sequence continues at coordinate 17,486 of BQNB010030124.1, forward strand.
TTTTGAGGGTGGTAAGGTAGTAGACAGACGATGGGTGACACCTATATTTTGACATGACTCTTTCAACTTATCGTTACAAAAATGGGTCCCCGAATCGCTTAATGATTGTTCTCGGCAGCACCGATTCGGACGAAAAGGATTTTAAGGAACTTAACAAACTACTCTAGGGCATCGTGGTAGGGAGCGCTTCGCTTCACACCCATTTAGGAAAGGTAATCGAAGGCTACTAGATATATTTTTGTTTCCTCTAGACGACGGGAAAGGTCCATATAAAATCGATAGCCCCAAAATAGAAAATTTCTCAAACTTGAATTCATTTTGAGGCCATCACATCACGTTGGGAAGATTTTTGCCTTGTCCTTTGACATGACATCACAAGATTTGATATTTGTTAGAACAACCTAATAATCGTAGGCAAAAGAATCCGGCGGTCAAATACTTTCTGAGTGTGATGTTGGCACTTGTGATGGCCCCCGGGTGGGTTCTTTAGGCAAGCCTTGAGGATTTCAAGAGATTTCTGGCCAAATACACATCTACGATCTGATTTGGTGTCAGTTGTCTACGAGACCTCGAATTTTCGATATTTTAATTTGACTATATTACCTTTGAATTTTTGGTTCCTCGACTTGACTTTTGTTTGGTATATTGTACATTTTTCCGGATCAAATAAATCGCGATTACCGCATTGCCGGTAAATTTGTTTGAGAAAGAGTGTAGATTGCGAAATAATAAACTCATAAATTACTAGTATTATTCGCTCATTTCAAAATTTATTTTTAAGAACTATTTGGATTGAAAAAGAGAAATTATAGATTTTGAGTACAGAGAGTGTCCAACGTTGACTATGAAAAGAATAAACGAACTACAATGCCTAAATCGCGTTTTCACAACTAGTGACTGTCTAAAGCAATTTGATGTTAATAGACTAACTTTGCCTGACAACTTTTTAGGTTTATATACCGAGACCCGAAAACTAGTATTTGTATGTCAGAAAGGACTTGAAATATCTTGCAAAAATTTTGAAAACAACGTCCCCGTAATCGACGTTCAGATAAAGTGACGGAATACCATATGGTAATGTTGATGGAATGGGTTGTGTTTATGTTTAGACATTATACTTTTTTTCTTTATATAGCAAATATGTAAAATACTTTAATAAATTCATGTTAATGTTTTATTCAAAAACGTTTTCAATATTGCATAAAACTTACGGAATATTTCAATATATAGTTTTAACTTTACGACAAAGGTTAACAGTGAAACCACAAATGAATATTAAACATTTTAAATAAATTTTATAAAAACATTTATAAAATATAATCAAGTAAATCAGTTAGTTTTTATTCAGAAAATTGATTTGGAACTGAAGGCTGTATAGTGGCGCAAGGTTCGTAGTTTCATTGAATTCGTCAGATAAGGGGCCCTAAACGAGTATCGAAAAGCTTTTATCTCAAAAGTATTAATAAAAAGTTTCACCTTTGTAACCCTCAATATTATTCAATTTTAGATATTCCTTTTAGAAAGTTTTATATATAGAAGTATAAAATTTTAATTACTTGTTATTTTCTTTATTTACAAAGAAATAATGTTATATCAACACACTATATTTATTAAGAAGTGCCTCATCTACTTCTTACAAAATTCCAGGGCCAATTCTGTGTACCACGGATTATTACCTTCGGAATCGGGCTTCTGGCCATCTTTATCACAGGTCCAACCACAGTCGGATACACTTTTATGTTACGCCGCGTAATTTCCGCTATCTGCTTGACTGCGAACGCCGACTATATAAATGATTACAAAAGAGATTAGTATCAACGCCCGGATCTACCGAATCCACTATACACTCGCCGCCACGCGCCTCCACCTTCTTAACCCCGCTGTCACCATATACCCCGCTTGCCACCGTCATCATCCCACCCGAAGCTAACCATACCACCAAATCCTCGCTCGTCTCACCATCATCTTCGCTAAGAACGTCACCATCACATCGGTCACCCTCACAGTCTTCACTATTGCCCATCACCACAGCCAAACCCATCCTTGGCTGCCACCACAGACGTGGCTCAGTCCGCAACCAAAAAAACCACTTCGCACCTTCTCCCCCCGAGACTCAGCCACCACAACGAGGTTTGAGTGGTTGGTTTGACAAAGTCATAAAGAGTGCGTGTGGCTTAACTAGAACGCAGCAAGGGCGCGTTTGGTTTTCTCAGTCGCGGCACAGCAGCCGCCGTACCACCACCACCTTCACCACATACTTTTGAGTTTGGTTGGTTTATGCACATAGGGTGTGTTTAGTTTTGGTTCTAACACCATTAGGGTGCGTTTGTTTTCTTTTAAAAACGTTAAAGGATTGTTTGAGTTGTTTAAAAACCGCACTAATGGGTGTTTACCTTGCGTTGGGTTTTAAAGGTCACGAAAGGCGTGCGTTTGGGTTTTCAAATCAGTAGGGTCATGTTTGCGTTTGGTGAGGGTTAACAGTACGTAGAAGTGGGCTGTTTGGTTTTTATTTTTACACCAAATAGGGTTGCGTTTGGTTTTAGAAGCTTTCGGTAGTGCGTTTGGTTTCTATCGCCTGGTCAGCCCAGTAAATATTGGTTCGTGGTTTCGGCATTTTGCGGTCAGAAAGAAAATGCCAATTATAAGGGTGTTCGTGAAAATGGGTTTTAAATACGGACTAAAGGGAGTGTAGTTGGTTTTGTGTTGTTATAGCTAGACACAGATAGTGATTAGTGTGTTGGTGTTTTATCTTATATTTTATTAACTTTTTGATTACGTATGCAATGTATATGCGTATTGAAACACGGCGTCGAGATGTATAAATTTGTCTTGCGCGTGAGAGAAAAATCGCCATAGGTTTTGGAATTAGCTCTGAGATATGAAACAGTTTGAGTATCTGCTTAATGTAGAAGTTTGATTAAATATGGATACGGTCGTTATTAACGACTCTAGGTCATGCAATAATTTTTAAAACATTTATATACTTTGTATTTTTCGTTTAACATTTGTATTACTGTGGAAACCTGATAAAGAATTAATAAATCATAGTCTTAGGAGTTTTTATTATGATAATTTATAAATCAACGCTAAATGAACGGAGTAAGAAGATTAAAACTTTTAAAAAATAGAAGTACAAACTTAGTTTAGTTAAAACGCGATAGGAAACACTTGTGTATACTTCTAGATTTTGACTTTTGTATTTATTAATGAAGTACAAATTGTTAATTTTATAATTCTTAATAAATGTAAAATAATAAGTTTGTAAAAACTTTAAAAACGTCCCTTATTTCAATTAGTTAACTCGTGTAAAACGGTCGTATTTTACTTTTACGCTTAGAACTTTTTATTAAGTTAATTGGTGACTTTGAAAACGCGCGATGCTGTTCTCCGAATGATCATTAATTACCATTATTTTAATCACGTTTCTTATATAATAATTGTAAAGTATTATATCCTCGGACTTTTCCATTTGAATGTTTGTCATTTATTATATATTTAACCATATCGAATTCTGAATAATTGTCATTTTTCTTTTAGGATAATATATATACGAAAAGAATATATTACATAATTTGCATGTGTGTTCTTTTTTCGATGTTTATTTTATTAAACCAACCAACCAAAACTCATCCAACTCGAAATCCCACAAATTCACCTTATCAAAGACTAGGTCGCGTTAATGTACTCATCCATGGTAAATCCCAAATTCATCATCCCTAACCGTGGATTTAGCTTTTAAGTTAAGACTGACCATCTCTTGGTCAAGCCCAATTTGTTCCTCCGTTTGTGCTCTGTGCTTATTATTTGCATTTCTAGCTAGTTGCTATACATCTTCAAGGTGAGTTCTTAGGCCCCAAATTTACTTGTTTTGAATAATATGTTTTTATTATTTTTGGGGTGACGAACGATGCTCGTTTATAAACTCGTTTTACGTTATCCGAATTTCTCAAAACTCTCGTTTAAACACTAATTACAAACCTGGGTTACTTGATTGATTTCACCACTCTTTTTACTTATGGAATTAAGTTACTCTAAAGTTGATTATGAATAAAATGGTTATTCTTCATTGGCACTAATTGTTTTATTTACCATTATTCTCTTATTACGTGTTGCGCCTAAGTTTGCTTACAAAACACGAAACTACTGCACGAATTATCATGAACTGTATTAGTTTGTCGTCCGGAGGACCGGTTGAGGAAAAGCGTCGATATTTGATCGTGAGTAGATAGATCTATTGAGGTACTAAGTTATCCCTATCCGCTTTGCGGGGATTCCACTTAACAAAGAACAAACGGATATATGTCATGTCGATGTGCACTATGGTGGTCTGTTGGTTTGGGATGCACCGGTTGTTAAGGGACAGAGGATACTATTGGGACAGGAATCGTAACATGCCTTGTGAATTAATATAGCCTTCAGATGTCATTAGCTTAGCGCAACAGTATACACTCTTCTTGCAATATTGTATCGTTTTATTAGTGCCTGTGCTTTGTATGTGAAGTTACTATCTTCTCTATAACGAGTCTACCCGCGCGTACTGTAAACTTGTGGTCACCACGATACTTTGGTTGAATGTTTCTGATTATTAATTGTTTTTTAGTAATTCACTTGACGTGAAGCTGTATTCACTGAAACGTTTTTGGTCTCCTCATAAATGTTATACTTAAACCTAAATGAATTCACTCAACTTTATGTGACGTTTTAGCTCATGTTTTTTCTCTAGGTGCTTAGCTTATGGACTTCTTGATTGTGCTATGGGTGGAGTCTTTTATCGTGGCAATATGTTACTCTTTCAAGACTTATCAAAATATCATATTCGATGTCTTTTGAGAAACCAAATTATGCTTTCGCGCTACATTTTACTTGTGCTTCCGCCAAATGTTTAATTTTCTTTTAATCATTGTAAAACTTAAATATTATTATTAAAAACAATGCTAACGGAGCTGATGATTATTCCAAAACGTCTCATTAACGTGGTAGTTTCTCATTGTGGCACTTTATGTTCGGATTTATGATGAAGTCACGCCTCGGGTCACGTATCAGTCCTTGCATAGGTCCAGTTTGGGGTGTGACAGATTGGTATCTGTGCCCAAGGGTGTGACAGAACCTGGTAGAGATATCTAGACGAATATTTAGGCTCGGTCTATACCGCAGTATGGATCCTTACAGTGCTCTTCTATGTGTGCCTTATACGGTGCTTTGGCTCATGACGTATATGTGAGTATCATCTTGCTTTTGCATGCTCATGTTATGGGTTTATCTTGCCCCTGCGTTTATCTCTTCACCATGAGTTATGTTGCTTGGTTATTGTTGCCCTTGAGCATCTATTTTTCTATGAGTTAGTTTTCTTGCGCTTAGTCTACTTCTCTATACGTGAGAGTGTGAGTTATTCTCGCCTTACGTTTTTATCTATTTTACTTATTTGGAAGTTTTATATATAAATTTTTAAACACTTTCAAGATAATTGTGGATGAACAATGGTCTCTAAAATTTGTCTTATGACATTGTGAGCGATGCAATTGGTCTCGGAACTTATTATTTATTACCTTATTCAATATTCGTTTATTACGCGAAACCCGACACGTTTTTATGTTTACATGGAATTATGTTAGGAATCTAAGTATTCTACACTGTCTTGTATGGCGGGGCAATTGTAACTGGAGGTTTTAATATGGTAATTGCTATTGTAAACTCGTTCATGAAAGATTTAATTTATTTACTTTAAACCGTATACTCTTAAGTCTCTGTTTGATCTCTTTATGTGGCGATCTTCCTAATGTTTCTCACCCGTCTCCCTGAAGAAGAAAGAGTAGCTTAAAATACACTCGTTTTCCCATAACTCATTAGGTGTGCCTGAATCGTATTTTCATCCAACCACCATTGAGGATTTTATGGGTACGGTTTATTGCATTTGAAATTATTGGAGTGTAGGATACTTTATAACCTCTTTATTGAAAGGATTTTGAAACGCCTTTCATTTTAATAAATTAAATAGGATATAAGTAGTCTATACTTATTCATTTATTCGACTTATTTCATTTCTTTATACCGTTCGATTTGAAGTAAATACGACGAGAAAAGATAAGGAATGATGTTCCACGAGGTACGAGTGATTGTTGTAACCATAGAATTGGTAATGCTATCGAAGCTAATAATGGTTATGAGGAAAGAATGTCCACATGGCTCGGGCGATAAATGGATTAGTTCTGTGTTATATTCTGTGGATAAGATTCTAGTCGTACGTTAGGAAACCAAGGTAGTAAGGAATGCAAACAACAAAATAAACTGACCAAAAAAGGCGGGTGAGCTTACGTTGCGTAAACCAAATTATCAAGACGGATATGTAGCTAAATTTTCCCTTCTACAAACAAACGTAAGTGTGTACCCACATGGACCATGCACTGTGTAAAGTGCCATTAACTTACATGAGTTGTTGGCATGTGAAGTTAGGAATTATTAGGAATCACCCGTGTCGATATCTCAACTTATGAGGCCATAGTGGAAATTAGAAATCTGAATGTGCGTAACCGTGTTTAGGAGGTTAAAAGGTTAAAACTCATTGGAACTCTAACGCCGTCAAGGAGGCCGCTGATGTTTGGGGAGAGATTTTTCCTTATCTAGTGAAACCTAAGTAGACTTAGACTGAAATCTCTAAGAGTTTTGCACTAGTACCTACCTGTGAATTTCGTGTATTGTGTGGATTTTCCTAAATCATTTGTTCAATTTGTGTCATGACGATTTGTCAGTTACACTTTAATTCTCTAGTAAATATAAGTAAGCTACTCCTTTACCGTCTTACACCCATTTCACTATTATTATGTAAACTGTCTTATTGTTATTAACTAACTGGATGGTATCCTATGAACTATTTTAGTGTCGTCTTATAAACCTAGTTGTCGCGTTATGAACTATTTTACCACCAGTTTACAAACCGTTTGCTGATAGCTTCTTGTTTATTTTAACACCTTATAAACTATTTTGATATCATTCCATGAACCGTTTTGTCAACATTTTATAATTATCCTACTATTACCTCATAACTTATCTGACTATCAATCAATGAACTAACTCGCTTTCATTTTATAACCTATTTTACGGTTAATTATAAACTCTTTTGCTACCCTATTATAAATTATTTTGCAGTTATCTTACAAACTATTTCGGTGTCACCTCATGAATTATTTCGTTGTCATTTATAAACTATTTCGCTGTCAATTTATGAAATATGTCGTCAACATCTTATGAACTACTTCGTGTCTTTTATAAACCATTACGTTGCCACTTTATAAATTGTTGGGTTGTCAACTCGTAAACCATTTGTTACCATTACATTATAAACCGTCACGTAACTTTCTTGTAAACTATTTTTGTTATCGCCTCATAAAACATTTCCCGTTATCTTACAAAATATCTTGCGTCGTTATATAAACAACCCTGTTTTCATTACCACAAACTATTTTGCTACCTCATAAACTATATCGTTTATACCGTATAAGATTTTTTTTATAACATTAGTTTGACGAAAAGAGCATTTTATCGTTAGTTCCTAAATTATGCATAGCCTGATCACCTATGGATAATTCAGGAAGGACCATGCTATGCTGGGAGTAGTCACCATAAATTTTTTGTCAAATTACCCATACGCTCCATCTCTATTTTCTTTTCTTCCTCTACATTGTTAACGAGATTATATTGTACCTGTATTTTATTAATGTTTTGCGTGCGTATTCATGAGTCGTGTCGGTCACGTGTATTTGTATTCGTAAGAATCATAACTAAGCAGATTTTCTTCAACCTTGGTATATAGAGAAACCATACCCTTGGCCGTGAGACCGAATCCTACTTCTTGTAGTCGCGATAATTATGGATTGTAAGAATTTAGAACGTACCGGACTTATCGCTCTAATTGGATTATAACCAAGAGAACTAGGAGATTTCCTTCAATATACTTACCTTTTTGTGAGTTAGACTCACGCAAATTATGAGATTCTCGTATCGACAAAACTTTTGATGGACCTGAAGTTGAAGCAATAAGAGTGATGGATATGCATCAATAGTTACTAGTAAACAGAGTTGTTAATAGGATTGGTACGTTGGAGCGGGATAACTTGAGACTCGGAGGCACGCTATGTGTTGGGAGAAAAAGAGTTGACCGACTCCGGCGTAGTACGTCGTATACTCAAAAGGAATTGTAAGACCGAGTTTCTCACCCTGGAGAGCTCTGATATTGTTCGTTAAAAGGAATCACCGAAAATCCGTTAAAAAGATCTAGAAACACGATTGTGTCTTGCCATTCAGCAGAACTTTAAGACCTCACTTGTACTACCTTATCTCATTCTTAAGTATTACTTTTCTCGTGAACTCCTCTCATTTGTTGACCTTTATTCTGGGGATATTGTTTCTCAAAATGTCCACTCTCCGCATTCCGTCACCGTTTGTTATAGTTATTGTCGCTGTGTATTCTTATACTTTTGATTCACGACTCCATATGTTTGTGCTATGATTTTAAATGATTAAAATGAATAAATATTTTAATAAAGATTTCTGATGATTTCAAATATACAAATTGTTCTTGTTAAGAGGTTGTGAGATTTGTGAGTTACAACAAAGACGACGATGAGGTTGAGTTTGAATTATAACGAATTTGGTTGATTAGTTTTGGCGTAAAAGAATTTTGGATAGTTTAGAAAATATTGTGGCATTATGGTCAAGTCCATGGGTGATTTATAAAAATATAGTTGGTGGTCCGAGTTTTAAATGAGGGTAAAAGGATGTTTAAAAATGTTTCTAAAAGTTTATTAAGTGTCGAAAGTTTTTGAAAATATGTGTGGAGCTTCTTAATATCAAAACGAAGGTTTAGGAATTTTTCTAAAAATGATAAGTCGTTGTCGTTGGTCATTTCTAAATATAACGACATTTTATATATATTTAGCAAGCTAAGTGTTTTGGTTAGACGATAGGGTTTCAATAGTCCCTTTTTTTTTGGAGATATAGAAACGATTAAATTAGAGGATGCTATTAACGTCCAGAAATTAAAACTTTCCTAAAATGAAAATTTTCTATAAATAGTAACTTTTCGTAAGAACGTCGTAACATCTTCATAAACTTAATAAGTTCGTAAAAACGCATTTTATTGACTAAACTAAAGCACAAACATATATGGTTGTCTATTTCCTCTTTTTTTTTTTTTTTAAACATATTTATTAAACGTTGTGTGCAACGTTCCGTTATTATTATTATTATTTCTCGTTCTACGACGCGTCTATTTAGTAATTTGCGATTAGAGCCGTTCGGTTATACTTTATTCTCCTCCTTTGTTTAAGGTGAGTTGAGTCACGATACTTCCTCGTACCTTCTAAGTAAGTTGAATACTTACCTCTTTTAGCCTCGTTCGGATTTTATATCAACGGTCCTTTACAGATATTCTGCCTAAAAATTTAAAACCTTTATACAGACATACCCACACGTCTACACTTTCTCCTTTTATGTTTTCACTATCAATAGACCTTCCTTATAACATGTTATATCAACCACAAAACGGGTAACGATATTTTTCTAAAATACTCATGTTGATGAACTAAATAACCTGGTCAAACTTAGCCGAAATTTTTGTATATTAAGAAGTGTCAAAACATTGAATTTTGCTGAATAAAGTTTTCAACGTCATGATTAAAAACGGATTTGTTAAATCCTAAATATGTTCCTAATCACACAATAGGTTAACAAAAATCGAATCCCGGGACGGGATTCCTTTAAGGGGTAGGTACTGTCACACCTCGCAATTTTCGATATTTTAAATTACTATTTTACCCTTTGACTTTTCAATTCCAATTTGACTTTTTGACTTTTGACCTCTTACGGTCACATAAAAACGATTACCGCGTAATCGGTAATCTTTTGAAACGTATTTAAATTATAAATACTAATAATTATTATTATCTCTCATTGGTTATTTTATTTTTCAAACTTATTTAACTTGAAAACGAGAAGATATATATTTCATAAGTTGGACTTGTCAAAATGACCCGCTAAAATTACGTTTTCAACGATTCGGACTCTAAAGCAAATTTGATGTAAACGACTTCCGAACAACAATTAGTTTTGCCGTGACTTGAAACCAAGCAGAAAAAGACTGAATAGCCTCGCAAATTTTGAACGCAAGTCGTACCGACCAAAAAAATATTAAATTTAATTTAATTATCACGTTTTATTTAAATAAAAAATATTTTAATAAATTATTTATGTTTTATTCAAAAAAACGTTTATTTTAAAACACGAATGTTCAAATTAAAGTTTTAAATTTTACGGACAAAGCTTGCTCGTGACACTCAATGGTACCAAATAAATAAATAATCATAATGATTTTAGTTATATTTTATAAAAACATTTATAAAATATAATCAAGTAAATACTCGTTTTTATCAGAAAAATAATTTGGAAAACAATTGGCGCAAGTGCGTATTTTTTTTCCTCTGTTAAGTCGCCCAACGAGTCCGAAACCAATATTTATAAAAGTTACTCAAATGTTACATTTTTGGTCCCTGTGAAATATTTACACCATCAACCCTAAACTATTATACATATTTCATTTCATTTTATAACTTTAAATATATATATAAAATTTATAAACACTTAAATCATTTTTACAAATTTATTACACTACACACACAAACATATCTCCCTCCTCCTTTGGGTTCTCGGCGGCCATCTCGAAATCGGCACCGCCACCGCTCCGGCCTCCCAAACCTTCCGGCCACCCCAACCGCGCCATTACACCACCACTTTCATCTTCCTCTCCTCTACCGTGGCTCCACCCTCGACACCCTCACCAACATCATCATCCCGGAACCACCTTGCTACTGTCACCTCTACCACCGCTCCATCACCACCGTCGTCATCACTACACCGCCACCCTCACTACTCCCTCTCCACCGCTGCCACCATCTTCGCCACTTACCACCACCGATCCACCATCATCTCCATCTCCCCCACGACACACCAGCACCACCGCCACCATCTGCTGCCGACGACGCCTTGACCCCCCGTCACAGCCGCGGCATCAGCCGCCAACCGAAACCCCAACACCACTTTGGATGGTTAAATATATAATTGTAAAAGTTTATTTGTATTATTTATAAAGGTGTGTTTGTTTTCTGGTTTTACTATCTAAAGGGTGCGTTTGGTTGGCTGTTTTACAGCCTATTAGGGTGCGTTTGGTTATGGGTTTAACGACCCATAAGGGTGCGTTTGGTTCTGCGAATTACAGCCTATATGGGCCGTTTGGTTTTTCTGTTTTGTAACCATTTAGGGTGCGTTTGGTTTTGTGGATAACGGCCCTAAGAGGGCGTTTGGTTCTGTGTATTATGGCAGCCCTAAAGGGGTGTTTGGTTACCGACTTTATAAGCCCAAATGGTGCGTTTGGTTGTTGATTTTATAGCCCAAAGAGGGCGTTTGGATATGAGTTTAACAACATAGGGTGTGTTTGGTTTTAGTGAAGTTATTTACTATTTGATTCTCATTTAATTATAGATATGGAATAACGCGAGTATATTGCAACATTGACTGATTAAAAGTAGGAAAAACATTGGTTTTGGTAAAAATGGAAACGTCATACAAACGGCAAAGTCATGCCGAAATTTCTAAAAATCTTTATACTTAGTAAATTTTCATTAAAGTTTATACTATTTTAGAAACCCGATAAAATGACAAAGTTATATAGTTTTTAAGATTATTAAAGTGTTATTTTACAATAAATCGGTAAATAAACGAAAACTATATTTTTATAAACAAGATAACTAGTTTAGTTAAAACGCGTAACGAAATACTAAATTATAAAATATTATTTTATAATTCCCAACTATAATTTGTAAAGTCTTTAAAAACATTTTATCTAATTCGTAACTTTAAAACGTGTATTTACTTTTAAGCAATAACTTTTTATTAATTTAATTGGTGACTTTTGAAAACGCGTCGAATTATATTATTACCATTATTTTAATCACGTTTCTTATATAATATTGTAATGTTTATATACTACGACTTTTCCTTTTGAATGTTTGTCTTTATTATATACTTCACCATATGAATTATATAATTGTTCATTTTTCATATTAATATATATATCGAGTTATATTCTACTTTGCGTGTGTTTTTCGATTTATTTTATTTAACCAACCACCAAACTCATCCAACTTGAAATCCAAATCCTTTATCAACGAGTCGCGTTGATGTACTTATCCATCGGTAAACCCTAATTCATCAACCCAAGCTAATGGGATTTAGCTGTTAAGTTAAGCTGCAACTTCTTGGTCGAGCCGTTCCGTTCTCCGTTGTGTTGTGATTATTATTTACATTTCTGCTAGTTGCTCTACAACATCAAGGTGAGTTCATAGCCCCACGTTTTACTTGTTTTATATTTACCTTATTACTTTTGGGGTGAGAAACATGCTTGTTTACAAACTTGATTACTTCACTGAATTTCAAACTCGTATACGTTGATTACAAACTTGTTACATGATTGATATCACACTCGTTTTTACTTATGGATATAAGTACTTTAAGCTTTTACAAAAACGTTGGTTGTTTTTACTGGACACAAGTACTTGCGTGAGATATCCCTGTTTACGTGTTGCCTAAGTTAAGCGTTTAGACCACTACTGCCCCACTTATCATGAACCGTCAATCTCTTGACTGGAGGACCGGTCGAGGGAGCGCGAGTGTTATAAATAGATCTATTGGGACTAATTATCCCTATCCGGGTGAGTAGCGCTCACTACCCACGGGGTGCCCGATAAACGGATATATACCATGTCGAACTTAAGAAGGTAGTCTTGGTCAGATACCTCGGGGGCTTGTTTCAACCTAGCAATGTACTGCTATAAACGTAATTAGCTTCGGTGTCATGAGCTTAGCGCAACGTAAATACCTTTTTATGTGAAGTTGTATTTGTTATAACTGTCGCATGTGCTTTGTACGTGAAGTAGTGAGGTGGGGCTATTATCTTACTATAACTGTCACGTGCGTACTGTAAACTTGTGGTCCACACTACTTTGATTGAACGTTTCTGATTATTAAATGTTTTTCGTAATACTTTGAGTGAAGCTGTATTCACTAAACGTTTTTGGTCCTCATAAATGTTTTACCTAAACCTATGAATTCACTCAACTTTATGTTGACCGTTTTAGCATGTTTTTCTCAGGTGCTTAGCTTTGGACTTCTTGACTGTGCTTATTGTGGAGTCTGCGTGCAATATGATTACTCTTTCTGGACTTATCAAAATATCATACTCGTGTCTCTTGGAAAGCCCAAAATTATTCTCCCGCTACATTTTACTTATGCTCCGCAAATGTCTTAATTTCTTTTTTATCATATAATTTTTTTTTTTAATCAATGCAACGAGTTATGTGTTCCAAAACGTCATTAGTGGTCGTTCTCTTGTGCCTGTGTTCGGATTATGATGCGTCCCCTCGGGACACGTATTCGTCCAGCCCCGTCTGCGGGGTGTGACAAGTTCTTCAATGTTTTGGCGAAAGCAAAGGATGCTTGTAGATGATTAACCTCGAAAGATATGATGATTTAGCCATTTGGTCCCCATCGTTTCATGGGTCCGAAGTTATTGTTTCCGAACATGTTTTGCATTTGATTCGAACACATGCACGGTGAACATCTTCCACATTGAGTAAAGCTTGGTTGGTGTGGATGATTCCACATTGTGTGATTAGTGTTAGAGTAATTTGGTCTACCTTGGTCTCTCCTAGGTTGAGGTGTTTTGGAACGAGGATGAAAATTTTCTTTTCTTCTCGGAGGAGGTGTTTTAGACCTCATTGTGGGTTTAGTAAATCCGACTCCGGGTTTTAAGGAAGGTTTGTAAAAACGTTTTACCTCATCATCACTTGCAATAGGAATTTTAGTATTGTTTATAAGTATAAATTTTGGTTTTGAGTTTGGGTTTGATTCTATCAATTTTTCATTCGACTCGACTTCTTGAGCTCTTACAAAATTTACTTGTTTGGTTTCGCTAGGTGACCCTTTGGTAAAATTAAATCCTAAAAATCCAGATCTTAATCTACCGGGAGGTTTTGAGAACTTATTATTTTCTTAAGTGAATGACTACTATCATTAAATTATTTAGCCTAGATATTTCTTTTCTAAGCTTCTCATTTTCAAACTTAGGTCTTGACATAATTTGCATTCTTCATTTACTTCCTTAACTTTTCTAACCTAGATAATTTATCTTTTAATTCTAGAACTTCATCTCTCTAATTCTATTTTAGCTTGTTTTAGAGTTTTATTTTTAGCCATGACTTTTAGTCTTATTTTTTATAGTCTACTATATTTACTATCTAAGTCATTTTTATCTAATGATGATTGGTTATCACTAAAGTATTCGGTTTCGGAAAGTACCTCATTAGAAGCTTTAGCCATAAGGCACTTTTCGTCCATTGTCTTCTCCTATTCATGTTCATCGCTATCACTCCAAGATCCTCCAATAAATGCTCTTTGATCGTTGTTCTTTAGCGGCTTTGAACATTCTCCAATGATGTAATTTGGATCACCACATCTAAAACATTTTCTTTCACTTTTAGCCATAACCATCATTTCTACGTCTTTGGAATGTTTTTCTATCGCCTCGTGGTTGTCTTACAAATCTTCCTCATCTCTTGAAGAATTTCTTGAATTCCTTTACGGCCATAGCATACTCTTCGTCTTCACTATCGGAGCTTGAGCTATCTTCATCACTATTCCTTTCACCTTTTAATGCAAGGATCTACTTTGTTCTTTCTTTTCCTTTGACGTTTTTTGAATTCTTTTATTAGTACTTCTTCATAAACTTTTTAAGTTTCCAATTGTTCGTCATGAGGTATGGTTGTTTGATTCTTTTGTTCATTCAATCGGCGTGACTTTCGGGGGGGGGGCGCATTTTGGATGTAATGCCCTAAGAATTTCCTAACGCAATTCTTGCTAGAATAAACTTCTTCAAGTGCTTTTAGATAGTAATAATAGTGTTAAAATTTAGCAATGCATTTTATATTGACTCCTCTCCTGGGAATCATAAAATTGTTTTATTGTTGAACAAGAAGTTCTATTTGTTAGCTTTGACTGATTATTACCTTGATGAGTGATTATTAAAGTATCCTCAAATTTCTTTTGCAAGTTTGACACATAAAAATTCTTTTCGTATTCTTTTCGTGGCAAAAGCCATTATAAATTACCATTTTAGCTTCATTATTTTTAGCAAGTTTCTTTTTAAGATCATCATTTTGTTTATGAAAAGGTACGACTTCATCCTTTTTACTCAGCAGTACTAATTTTGGCTCAGCAATACTAACTTTGGCTCAGCAGTACTAACTTTCGCCCAACAACAACAAATTCTGCCTAGCAGCATTAACCTTACAACTACCAGTTTTAACTCCTAATTCGTCACTAATACCATCTCCAAACCATATCAATCATGAATCTAACAAACACATCGTCAGAGATTAAGTAATCCAATGCTAGCAATCAAAAAGTTAAACCTGCTAACATCAAATGCCTTTGTGGAAAACTAGAAGGGGGGTTGAATAGTTTACCACTTTTTGGTTTAAGGTTTTAAAGTGTTTATAAAAATTCTAGATTCGACTTTATGTGAATTCAACACTTGCACAATATGAACAATATACTTATCTAAACAATTAATAGGATAGTATGTAAAAATAATGTAAGACAAGAGATAAGAGTAAGAACAATCAAACCACAACGTGAGGATTTATAGTGGTTCGGTAATAAAGCTTATCTTCGCCCTACTCCACTTCTCGAGCACCTAACTCGACAGTTTTTTTCACTATGTCAACAATCTCCCATATGGCAGAGAAAACCTTACACAACTTTCGCTTATCTTGATTTCCGACACTAAGCTAGATGTCGAGTTCTAATCTTAGCTAGAACCAATCTACCACAACTTCACAACTTCACTACACAACTTGACTTCATGACTTGATCACAACTACACAACTTCTTCACACCTTAGTTTTCTTCGCACCACTACTTCACTAAGCCACTACTATAATCACACCTAACTAACACTACTAGGAAAGATCACCAAGATCTAATTATACTTACAATAATCACCAAGATCTAACAACTACACAACTTTACAAGATTTATAAATGATTTACAAGTTATGATATAGATGCAATAAGATTGCAATGCTTCTTCACTTGATGATGGAAGTATCCTTCTCTTGCACTTGAGGAATTAAGCTTGGATCAAAGCTTTATGATTAGATGATCAAAGGATTTTAATGAGATGTGTGGGCTATTTTAGAACAGAAAGAATGAGTGCAAAAGATAAGAAAATAGTTGGGAAAAGTCCAGTATTTATAGGACAAACTGGAGGAGCGTCTACCTATGGGCGGTCCTGTTAAATAGGTGGGCGGTCCCCTTAAAATTAAGGGGGTCGCCCGTGTATTTAAGCTGGCCGCCCTAGACTAGGGGCTCCCCAGTTTGTCTTTTGTGTAGGGGGGATTTTCTGGAACTTTTCTAGCCATTTTAGGTCTGAAAGTTTGAATTTCAAAATGTTTATTTTGAATAAAACATTTTCTTTTAATTGTAGAAAATGTTTTGTAATGTTTATAAAAATGTTTACAACATTTTATAAAAGTGTGAGGTTTATTAAAAATTTCCTTTGATCATAAAATGCATTAAGCATTTATTTATTTATACATTTAAGTGATATAATTTTCGAAATGAAAATTTACTACTAATTACTTGTTTACATTTAATTTTTCATTGAACATTTTTATTTTGTGATTATCAAAACGTAAAGATGTGAAAAATATTAATAATATTTTTAGGCATTATTTCTATCAACAATCTCCCCATTTTTGATGATTATAAAATTTAAACTCATTAAATGTAAAATTATTTTTAAACAAGTATTTAGTAAGTTTTATGTCATTTCTCTCCCTTTTTGTAGAATCAAAAATGCATCGTCGAGAATTGCTAGTAAAATAGACGGAATAAATGCTCCCCCTTGATGTGTGTTCTCCTTTGTTCAAGGGCACCAAGGAATCGAGCTATGGTTTCTTGGCTTCAAAAATGAGTTAGAACAATACAAATATTTCTAACATGTAGCAAGAAGGAAGGGAAAATATGACAAGTGCAAGCAAACCTCAAAGCAAAAGATACTTCATTCATTTAGGAAAATGTGCGTGAACTTCACACAAGCATACATAAATAAAAACAAATATGCTTTAGAAGCATATTAATACAAAAAAATAATCCTAAATAGCCATAGAAGGATTTTTGACTTGCTTGCGACACAAAAGGGTTTGACGATTATTTGGAGGCATATTATGAGATTAGTTGGTCGGAGAGTTTGGAGCGGAGGCGGTTGCAGAAGGGTAATCTCTTTGAACTCTAGGTGGTGGATGAGGTCAAGTGAGGAGGAATTTAATCTAATTGATATCCTCACTTAAAGCAAGGAATTGTTTTTGGGTGAAGATGCAACAAGGGCAATACCCAACATGGGTTTCAACTTGGTTAATGTTGAGGGTGTATGGTAGGTTTGGAGAGTAAGGTGATGAGGGAATGTTGTTTTGTTGTTGTGATAGATGCATGGCTAAGAGATTTGATAGGTCTTGTAGTTGATTAATGTCATCAACTAAGCTTTCTCTACTTGGAGATAGAGGTGGTGTGTGTTGAGTTTGGTTGTCACTTTGAGGTGGAGCTTGAGTGTGAGTAACATGTGAATTGATGGGTAAGATGGGAAACGGAGGATGTGAGATAACTTGTGGTAATGTGGGAGTGGCCTTAATGTAAGGATTTAGTGATGCATGATTGTTTTTTTGAGATAGTTCATGATGAGGAGTGAGTGGTTTTGGCATTGGTGTAGGTGAACTTACATTGAGCTCATTTTCCTCCAAATGGGTTTCACACTCATTTTGGCTACCATTGATGGTTTGGATGTGGGTTTTTTAGGAGATGTCATTGGTGAGGATGATTGTGATGATGATGGTTGAGGATGTATTTACAGTGGAGGAAAGGTTTAAATTAGGAAGAATGAACATTTAAAGGATCAAATCCAAAAAATGTTTGTGAATTTAGGGAAACAGTAACTAAGTCTAGGGGGTATTTGGTCAAAAAGGGATGAAAAAAATATGTTTTACCTGTGATCTACTAGGCCGGTCCCCTTAAATAGGGGTCGGTCCCCTTAATATTAAGGGGGCCGCCTACTGCCATTTCCCAGATTTTCCAAAAATTGATTTTTCTTAAAATTTTGTGTGAGGGTTTGTGTTTTAGTGGTTAATTTGCAGCAACTCCATCCTTTTATGGCAATTAAGATTTTTTAGAACATAGAAAGCAAGCATTCAACATTGTACTTATAAGACAAGTTGTAGGATAAAACTATTTCACATAATTTTGGCATATAATCATATATGAATTGAAGATCAAAAGAGTGAAGAGCATATAAAATAGTGACTAAATATAATGCACAAAGAATTTTTTCTTGTCAAGGGGGTTAAGTGAAAAATGAATCGAACTTTTGTGCAAATACTAGTGTGTGCCTAAGTACGACAAATGTGGAGTAGCGATTATTTAGTCACTAAGACATGTAAAACCAAAGAAATAATCCAAGTACTCCTTGATTCAATTTTGCTCAATCAAGATTGTTGAAAGAATATATATTAGATTATATACTTTTAACAACAAGTAAGAGAACATTATGCATATGTGAAAAATATTTTTAGCATATCTCAACAATATATGAAAATTGATTTTTATGTGCTCCTAGTTATGAGAAGGACTTTTTAGAAAATAATAGATTGGGACTATTGTGTATATCTATAATGAGATATGCATTTAGATAGAAGAATTTGTAAAAGTTTGCTTATGGACTTTTCCCAATCTTGTGTTTTTGTGTAAAATAGAAACCTAGACAAGGAGAATTTTTTTTTAGTCAGTCAGGTGGGTGGTCCCCTTAAAGTCTGGGTGGTCCCCTTAAAATTAAGAGGGTCGCCCTTTATGAATTAAAGGGGCTGCCACCTGTTGAGAAAATTTTTCTTAGATTTTTGATAAATAATTTATTGATGATTATCATTTCTTTATTATGCCGAAAACTTAATCAATTTGTTCCATCATTCCTAGACCTAGATGTAAGTAGTTAAATGACTCATGTTTAAGTGGTTTAGTTAGAATATCAGCTATGTTGTCTACCGATGAGACCTTTTCTATAGAGATATTCTCTTTTTGAACATTATCGCGAAGGAAGTGATGACGAATTTCAATGTTTTATTCGTGAGTGTTAAACGGGATTCTTACTTAAGTCTATAGCCTCTTTGTTATCACACATTATTGGAATGTCGTCTAACCTAACGCCATAGTCTATGAGAGCTTGTTTCATCCATAGAGCTTGTTGACATGCCTTTTCGGCGCTTGCATATTCCGCTTCGGTTGTGGAGATGGAAAGAGCGGTTTCCTTCTTCGAAAACCAAGATGTTAGGCAACATCCCATAAACGTGCAAACACCACTAGTGCTCTTGCGATCTACGTAATCTCCCGCATGACCTGAATCCGCATACACTATTTTTTCTATGCCGGATCCCTTAGGATACCATAATCCTAAATGCGTAGTGCCTTTAATGTATCTGAAGATACGTTTAACCACTTCTAGGTGTGAGGTTTTAGGATTCTCTTGAAAGTGTGCACAAAGGCAAACAATAAACATGATATCGGGCCTACTTGCCATTATTTATAATAAACTACCTATCATGCCTCTATATTTGGTATTATCTAGGAACTTACCTTCTTCGTCTCTCATGAGTTTGGTTTCCATAGACATATAGGTTTTTGTTGGCTTAGAGTCCTCTAGTCCAAATTTCTTAGGCATTTCCTTAATATATTTTGATTGATTAAAAAATATTGCATCATCTAATTGTTTTATTTGTAATCCTAAGAAAAAATTTAGTTCCCCCATCATACTCATTTCAAACTCATCATTCATGATCTTGGCAAAGTCATCACACATTTCTTGACAAGTTGATCCGAATATAATGTCATCAACATATATTTGGACAATGATGAGGCATGAGTCTTTCTTTTTAGTGAAGAGTGTGTTATCTACCATTCTTATGGAGTAATTATGTTTAATAAGAAAGGCTTTTAATCGATCGTACCAAGATTTTAGGGCATGTTTTAGACCATAAAGAGCTTTCTTAAGTCTATTGACATAATTAGGTTTTGCGAAGTTAATGAATCCTTGAGGTTGTGCCACGTAAACCTCCTCATTAATAAAACCGTTAAGGATGCACTCTTCACATCCATTTGGTATAACTTAAAGTCTAGTACGCAAGCATAAGCTAAAGGTATTATTATGGACTCTAGTCTAGCTACGGGTGCATATGTTTTGTCATAATCAATTCCTTCTTGTTGATTATAACCTTGGTGACTAACCTAGCTTTGTTCTAGTTACGACGCTATTTTCATCGAGTTTATTTCTATATACCCATTTTGTTCCTATAATGGTCAAATCCATAGGATTTGGGACTAGTTCCCAAACATCATTTGTTTTAAATTGGTTTAGTTCCTCTTGCATGGCCATTACCCAATTTTCATCTTTTAATGCCTCATTTATATTTTTAGGTTCTATTGTTGAAATAAAGCAAAAGAAATTGCTTTTGTCTTGAGCTTGCGACCTAAGAGTTCTTTGATTTAGATTGCCAATAATGTTTTCTAGGGGATGAGTTTTAGATTCTTTAATATTTACAATTTGATTATTTTCTAATGAAACATCTTTAAGATCATTGCCTATAGGTTTTGTTTTACTAACCTCAATAGCTTCTTCTTCAACTAACTCATCATCTTCCAATGGTGATGTTTTAGGTGGGGGAGGAGTTTCATCGAAAGTTACATTCAATGACTCTTCAACTTTCATTGTTTGTTTGTTAAGTATTATGTAAGCTTTACTATTTTGCGAATATCCTAGGAAAACACCTTCGTACGACTTTGGGTCGAACTTGGTGAGGTAATCCTTTGTATTAAGAATAAAGCATTTACTTCCGAATACTCTAAAATAGTTAAAGTTTGGTTTCCTACCTCTTAATAACTCGTATGGAGTTTTTCCTAAAAAACGTCCAATGCAAACTCTATTAATTATATAGGTTGACGTATCGACCGCATTATACCAAAATGTTTGAGGAATGGATTGTTCATTTAACATGGTTATACTCATTTCTTGTAGAGTGCAATTTTTTCTTTCTACTACCCCATTTGATTGTGGAGTATGAGGAGCAGAAAAATTGTGAGATATCTTATTTAAATCACAATAGTTTCCGAATTGTACTCCATTATCAAATTCCTGACCATGATTCGTTCTAATTGATACAATGGAACATCCTAATTTGTTTTGGGTCATTTTGCTAAATATTTTGAATTTTTCGAAGGCTTCAGTTTTATTTGCTAAAAATCTAGTCCATGTGAATCGAGAATAGTCATCTACGATTACTACGGTATAACGATTCCCTCCATAGCTTCGTATGGCCGAAGGGCCAAACAAATCCATGTGAAGTAGTTCTAAGCATCTAGTTGTTGAAACTATATTTTTAGCCTTGTGACTTGCATGAGCTTATTTTCTAATTTTGCAAGCATCACAAAAATGTCGGTCGTATTTAATTTTGGGTAGATTTCTAACTAACTCTTTAGATGCTAATGATTGAATTAGTTGCATATTCGTCTAATGTTGCAAGACATATTTTATCTTCCAGTTTATTTCCTAGTTTCATTACATATATTCCTCCTGTCCTAATTCCTTTACCTATAACTTTTCCGTCTTTAATTATTTCGCTATCGTGTTCGGTAAATATTACTTTGCATTTATTATCACATAGTTGACCTACACTAAGCAAGTTATATGTTAAGTTATCTACGTGCTAAATATTTTCAATTATTAGGGAGTCTTGAGAAATCGTACCTTTGCCTATGATTTTACCGCACAAGTTGCTCCTAAAAATTACGTTACCTCCGTTGTATGCTTTGTATGAAGAAAATAATTTTCGATTACCCGTCATGTGTTTTGAGCATCCACTATCTTTGATCCACTCATCGGGTTCCAAATTTATTCCTAAGCATATTTCATCAGGGGCTTGAGCAACAAGACAAGTTTCATCTTTACTCTTTTCCACTTCATCTTCTTCATGGTTGCTCCATGCTCCTCCAATAAATGCTTTTTGATCGTTGTTCTTTGGTGGCTTTGAACATTCTCCAATGAGGTGATTTGGATCACCACATCTAAAACGTTTTCTTTCATTTTTACCATAACCATCATTTCTACTTCTTTGGAATGTTTTTCTATCGCCTCGTGGTTATCTTATAAATCTTCCTCGTCTCTTGAAGAATTTCTTAAATTCCTTTACGGACATAGCATACTCTTTGTCTTTACTATCAGAGCTTGAGCTATCTTCATCACTTACTTCCTTTTTTACCTTTAATGCAAGATATCTACTTTGTTCTTTCTTGCCTTTGACTGTTTCGAAATCTTTCTTTATTACTTCTTTATAAACTTTCAAGTTTCCAATAAGTTCATCAAGAGGTAAGGTTGTTAGATTCTCTGATTCTTCAATCGTCGTAACTTTCGCGTGCCATTTTGGCTATAATGCCCTAAGAAACTTCCTAACACAATTCTTGCTAGAAAAACCTTCATCAAGTGCTTTTAGAGTAGTAATAATAGTGTTAAATTTAGCAAAGGCATTATCTATTGATTCCTCTTTTGGAATCGTAAATTGTTCATGTTGTTGAACAAGAAGATCTATTTTGTTAGCTTTGACTTGATTATTACCTTGATGAGTGATTAACAAAGTATCCCAAATTTCTTTTACGGTTTGACACATAAAAATTCTTTCGTATTCTTTTCGTGGCAAAGCATTATAAATTACCATTTTAGCTTCATTATTTTTAGCAAGTTTCTTTTTAAGATCATCATTTTGTTTATGAAAAGGTACGACTTCATCCTTTTTAGTTTCAGGATTATTTTGAATAGGAGGAAAATCACCATCGGTAATAACATGCCAAAGATCTAGATTTTTAGACTTCACAAAAGTTTCAAATCTATTTTTCCAATAAATAAATCCATCACTTTCAAATAGTGGTGGTCTTTGCATAGATTGCCCTTCTAAATATTTTTCCAATTCCATAGATCGATTCAAGTTTTAAAATATAATTTATTTTAAAAATCTTGTTTGACGTGGCTCTTGATACCAATTGTGGAAAACTAGAAGGGGGGTTGAATAGTTTACCACTTTTTGGTTTAAGGTTTTAAAGTGTTTATAAAAATTCTAGATTCGACTTTATGTGAATTCAACACTTGCACAATATGAACAATATACTTATCTAAACAATCAATAGGATAGTATGAAAAAATAATGTATGATAAGAGATAAGAGTAAGAATAATCAAACCACAATGCGAGGATTTATAGTGGTTCGGTAACGAAGCACCTCTTCGCCCTACTCCACTCCTCGAGCACATAACTTAAGAGTTTTCTTTACTATATCAACAAACTCCTTTATGGCGGAGAAAACCTTACACAACTTTCTCTTATCATGATTTCCGACACTAAGCAAGATGTTGAGTTCTAATCTTAGCTAGAACCAATCTACCATAACTTTACAACTTCACTACATAACTTGACTTTACGACTTGATCACGACTACACAACTTCTTCACACCTTACTTTTCTTCACACCACTACTTCACCAAGCCACTACCGTCACTTCAAATAGTGGTGGTACTTTGCATAGATTGCCATTCTAAATATTATTTCGATTCACTTAAACTTGTTTCATGTTTTAAATAACAATTTATTTTAAAAATCTTGTTTTAATGTGGCTCTTTTGATACCTATTGTGGAAAACTAGATGGGGGGTTGAAATAGTTACCGCTTGTTTAATTTAAGGTTTTAAAGTAGTTTGTAAAAAATTCTAGATTCGTACTTTTTGTGAATTCAACACTTGCACAATATGAACAATATACTTATCTAAACAATTAATAGGATAGTATGAGAAAATAATGTAAGACAAGAGATATGTTAAGAACACATTCAAAACCAAAACGTGAGGATTTTAGTGGTTACTTGTTCGGCAACGAAGCATCCTCTCGCCCTACTCCACTCCCTCGAGCACCTAACTCGAGATTTTTCTTCATTATGTCAAAAAGCTCTCCCTTATGGGGAGGAAACGAAAACTTAACAAACTTTCGCTCTATCTTGATTTCCAAACACTAAGCAAAGTGTCGAGTTCTAATATTTAGCTAGAACCAAATCTACCCAACTTCTTAAACTTCACTACACAAACTTTTGCTCACGACTTGCTCATGATTCTACACAACTTCATTCACACTTAGTTTTCTTTACACCAATCTTCCCAAGCCAACTACTTATAATCACACATAACTAACATCATACTAGGAAAGTTCAACAAGATACAACTATACTTACAACATCACAAAGAATCTAACAACTACACTCAACTTTATACGATTTACAATGTTATTACAAGTTATGATATGGATGCAATAAGTTTGCAAAACAAACACATAGGTGTAAAGACTTCTTCACCTTGTTGGTCGGAAGTATTCTTATCTTGCACTTGAGGAATTGAGATTGGATCACTTGGAAACAAAGCTTTATGATTAAATGATCAAAGGATTTTATTGAGATGTGTGGGCTATTTTTGATCAGAAAGAATGAATACAAAAGGTCAGAAAATAGTGGGGAATAGTCCAGTATTTTTAGGACATTCTGAAGGAGCATCTACCTATGGGCGGCCCCCTTAAATAGGTGGGCGGTCCCCTTAAAGATAAGGGGGCAGCCCTACTCCTAGGCTGCTCCTAGTTTTTTTTGTCCTTTTGTGTATGGGGGTTTTCTTCATCTTCCTAGACCGTTTTAGTCTAAAATTTGAAAATTTTAAAATGTTTATTTTGAATAAAACATTTATTTTAATTGTAGAAAATGTTTTGTAATGTTTATAAAAATGTTTACAAAATTTTATAAAAGTGTGAGGTTGAATAAAAATTTCCTTTGATCATAAAATGCATTAAGCATTTTATTTTTTATACATTTTAAAGTGATATAAACTTTTCGAAATGAAATTAGTAATAATTACTTGTTTACGTTAAATTTTTTCATTGAAGTTTTTATATTTTGTGATTATCAAAACGTAAAGATGTGAAAAATATTAATAATGTTTTTAGGCTTTATTTCTATCAACATACGCCCCCTACACGCGACATGGAGAAAGGAGTTTAAATTCAACTCTTGAGTGTTATAGATCACAATAATTTTTCTTGATTGTATTTTAATCACATCCCCCCCCCCCTTGAAAATAATAAATCTCTTAGTATTTGCAATATCAGTTGATACAATTTAAGACATGAAAAAGATTCACGGGGAGAAAAATGTTTAAGCATGATTATTATGGAACATTTTTCTTTTGCTCCCCCTCGATTTCACACAATGAAGACACCACTTATTAGAGAAGGATATGACATTGTAAATTACATGTGAAATCAAGATTGAGCCACTGTTACATGTAAAAAAAATAAGAAAGCTAGTTATTTCAAAGTGTGTTTATATCTAAAACATATGGTCACTAGGCCACTAAGAGATGGTTGTTCTATTTTATCTTGACTGATGGAGCTTTCGATCGTTGATGCGCTTGTCGATATATACACACTTGTCAACAACTATATTTGACATTTAATATTTTTCCCTTGTTTAAACATTTTGAAATGTGGAGCACATACAATTTTGAAAGATATTACGTGTTAGCACTTGATGTATACTTGTTAGCATACTTGCTATATGATATTGAATAAATCTTGACAAATTGACATGTGAGAATGTGTCTACAAACATTAAAACTTGGTTTCAAAAGCTCCCTCTAAAAAATTGATCCACTTATAAAAATGATTCGAGTTTTGACATGAGGAGGGAGTGTTGAACATATAATTTCGAAAGATACCACTTACTATGGAAAATACCACAAGAATTTGACACTTAAAAACACTTGAAAAATTGTGTTCAACATTTTAAAAAACCATTGTTACTTGAGCTCTAAAGACGTTGAATGTCTTTGATTTAACGTAATGTATTGTGTTGCTCAAGTCGGAGAAAGTTGTAAAATTTCCTGTTGTTAAGGATAAATGTCTTGATTCACATTCTCCTCTTGACATTTTGATCCCAGTTGCAATTGAAAGTGATTTCAAGCCATAAATTTTAAAGCTCAAAATTTAATGTTTGAATATGATGCTCAAGTCCAAAGACTTCTCTTTTAGTTGTTAAGGATAATGAGCTCTCACACATTACACCTCCTTTTATGTTGGAGTCAGGGTTTATAGTCTGAAATAAACTGTAGCCATTAAGAAAATTAAAAATGAATGTGTTGTTAAGCATTGAACTCTTATGCTCGAACTTTATTTACACACCCGTGTCATTGTTTTAATTGACATTTCTAGGTACGTAAATATTATCGATTCCAAGAGATATGTTGAGAAGATTTTTTTTGTATTTTTTTAGATTTTTTATTTTCTTTTTGAAAGGTTTTCTATTTTTGTATTTTGTTTTATAGGTTTTTTATTTTTGTATTTTCTTTTTCAATAATATTTACAAGTCGATGTTTGATAAATCAAGCAGTTTCATTTGCCAGAACCTCTAGTTATGCTGTAGTTAAACATCTCATACCGAGTCGTCCAACAAGGTTCTTAAACCTTCCCTTCGAAAGAGCTTTCGTAAACATGTCGGCTAACTGGTATTTAGTTCTGACAAAGTATAATTCTACAATACCCCTTTCTACATGCTCCTTAATGAAATGATATCGAACGAAAATGTGCTTAGTGCGGAAGTGCTGAACTGGGTTGCACAAGATGGCTATGGCTGACTTTGAATCGCAATACATGGATATTTTGTTGAAGTTAAAACCATAATATGTAAGTTGAGTTCTCATCTAAAGGACTTGAGTATAACTTGAAGATAAAGCAACATACTCGACCTCTGCAGTTTACATCGCGATGTAGTTATGCTATGTGGACGACCAACTAATGAGCTTATCACCTAGGAATTGGATTCCGCTGATGACCTCAAATAACGTCACTTTTATAGCATCATTTATCCCATGTTTCTTACCCATTTTGTATAATTATTGCAAGAATTGATACTTAATCGTTTATATTTTAGAATTTCAGTAATTATGGAGTACTTTGTGAAGATTACCTAAAAGGTACGCATTCTGGAGCTTAAATGAAGAAATCTGAAGAATATTGTTTTGACATCCTATACGCTATATCCATCAAGGAAGATACAACATATCTGTGCCTGCACTTCACAAGACACCACGCATAATTGAAGATGTATATGCCGTATCCAGAAGGTTCTATACGCCGTATCCTATTTTGAGTATCTGAATATTCTGGAAGATATTGAATGTGGTCCCTACTCCAAGAAACCCCCAATACGCCGTATTGACCTCAACAAATACAGCGTATCGATGAAATTTTAGAGACTATAAATACAAATCCCTAAACATGAGTTTAGGGTGTGCTTGAACATATTTTCGATACCCTAACCACAAGAGTCGATTTTTAGAAGGAAAGAAGAGCAAAGAAGGTCAAGCAGCATGCTTAATTCGATAGGAAACACCTTATAATTCTCATACTCTTAATAATCGTTTGACTTTTGTATCATTTATTTAACTCGGTTAGTTTACCTTGGCTGATTCGATTCTTATTTTGTATTCATTACAATGGTTATGGGCTAATACCTTTAGGTATTATCCATGTTTATGCAGATTTTAACATTTGGTTTGTTTATCTCGATTGCTTAGTTCATCATTGATTGTTGATTATGTTTATCAATTTATACTCGTTTACGTGCTTAAGTATGCGACCTATCATTCAACTGGATCTAGGAATGCAAAATATCATGCTAGCTAGATACTGGGATAGCTCTTCATATCTATAATTTATATATCTAGAATCATAGGATCACAAATATTAACATATCCTTGTCATTGGTTTAGTGAACAAGTTGGACTAGCAGGTGACCTGGGATCAACAAATGATGTTCTGATTCCCTTGGTAAGGACTTGGACAGTAGACTACTAGTATATAAAGAGCGGTTAAGCAGTAAGTTAGTAAAGTCTTGTTGAGATAGGGTTTAATAAGATCACAATTATTAATCTCATAAGATAGATTATAATCAACACATGATTGCTTTATGTGGATGCGTTTAATTGTGACAGAATTAACGTGTCTAGGTTTTAGGAAGAAGTACAACCTAAATCTAGGAATGACATGCCCCTCGAGATAAGTCAATCATTGCACTATCAAACAAACCTGCGTTTTAATTGGATTAATCATGGTTAATACAGTTTCCTTATAACTGGCTTGACCGCTCTTCTATATTCTGTTTATCTGATTGCGTGTGTTATCGTGTCTAAAATAAGTTTAAGTTACCACCAAAACCCGTGCCAGTCTCTCAGGCTGAACCCCCCTTCACGTTAGAATTAGGTTTAGCATAGGTGTTGACATAGATTAGATAGATTAAAACTAACATAGATAACTAAAATACTGGTAGACTTAGGAATTAACGCTCTCACTCTTAGTGATCGACACCCTACTTGCCAACGAAGCTACAACTGATCGGGTACACTGCCCGTTAGTATTGTTTATAGGTAATGTCGACAAAATATAAATGTAAAACTTGATAATAAATAATACCTACGCACAACGACACTTCAAGTTTTTAGTGCCGTTGCCGGGGAGTGAAGTTGTTAATTTTTATTTTTATCAATATTTTAGTTCTAACTTTTAATTAATCTAGATTTAGTATAATTTAATTAGTGTAAAATTTTTATTTTTGAGTCTTTATGTCAGATCATCTATTTTTCCGAAGAAATTTTTTTGTGTGCTTGTGTGTTTTTGTGTTTTGTTTTTATTTTTTGTACATTGTTCTGGTCGAACAATAGATACGACGTATTCTGTCAAGCTGAATACGGCATATCAACCTTTCTAAACCAAATACAACGCATTCCAGTCAAAAAGTTAATACGGCGTATTTAGTCAATTGAATACGGCGTATCATTTATCTGATACAGCAGCAGACTCTAAACTTTCGTATTCCGTTCGTACTTAGTTTTCTGTATTTTCTTTCTTCAAGCATATCCTACTGATTGTTTATCATCTGTTTCAGGTAGTGCATGACAAGGAGTTCGAACAAAGATCTCATCCAACCTTTTGAAAACCCTGAACGAGTGTTCCGATCATTAAGAAGGCTATCCAAGACACGGAGTCTTAAATATTTGAGTTCATCAGAATTCAACTTTATTTCTGATCTCGAAGATCAGTTTAAAAAAGAGGAAACGAATACAATAGGGGAACTAACTATGGAGGAATACATGACTAAGACCCGAGATGGCTATGGGTCAGGTATTCCTAGGCCTAAGATCGATAAAAAGGCCTAGTTTGAGCTAAAGGGTCAATTTCTCAAAGAGCTACGTGATAACACTTTTAGTGGGTCAAACCATGAGGATGCCAATAAACATATCAGGAAAGTTCTTGATATTGTTGATCTATTACATATGCCTAACATAACTCAAGATCAGGTAATGCTTCGAGCTTTTCCTATGTTACTTACTAGAGCCGCGAGTCGTTGGCTAAGGAATGAACCATCTGGTTCGATTATTACTTGGGAAACCTTGAAGAGAATGTTTTGAGCAAATACTGTCCACCTGCCCGAACAGATAAAAAATGGAGGAGATTAATAACTTTCAGCAAGAACCTGATGAAACTCTTTACCAAGCCTAGGAAAGATTCAAAGAACTTTTGATGAGATGTCCTCAACACTACTTAATAGATATTCAGGAGGAGATCTTGTTTTATAAGGGATTAGAGGTGCCTACCAGACAAATTCTTAATTTCAAGGGTGCCATACCAACTATGACAGCTACCAATGCAAGGATAGCCATCCAAGAGATGGCCGAACATTCTTAAAAAGGGCACGATGAAACTTCTACTAGGACTAGAATTACTGAAACTTCTGGTGGATTAGCTGCTATCCAAGCTTAGCTTAATAACCATGGAAGAGAAATCAAGAAAGTAAATGAAAAAGTGTATGTTGCTCAAGTAGGTTGTGAACTATGCAAGGGACCTTGATGATATCAAGTAATGTTACTTTTATAGCATCATTTATCCTAAGAAAATTACCCACTTTTATATATCTATTGCAAGAATTATTACTTAATTGCTTAAAGTTGTTAATTGTAGTAATTATGGAGTACATTGTGAAGATAGGCTAAAAGGCGCACATTTTAGAGCTTAAATGAAGATATTTGAAGATTGCTTATTCTAACTACATATGTCGTATCCAACAAAGAAGATACGGCGTATCTGCGCCTGGACTTCACAAGAAACCACGTATGTTCAAGACCTAATACGGCGTATCATGCTGATTATATATGCCATATCCAGCTGGTCAACAGTCAAAGATCCTGCAGTAAATGTGATTGACGATAGTTAATATGATTGATTGTGAACGTGGTGCGTACTCCAAGGAATTCTACCAAATGTCGTATTGTCCTCATTCAATACGGCATATCGACTCATTTTCAAAGACTATAAAATGAGTTTTTAGTGTGCTTAATCATTTTCTTTATACCATAAACACGAAGGTTGATTTTTTGAAGAAAAGAAGAGCAGCCAAGGTCAAGCATCGATACATAATTCCATAGAAGACACCGTGTAATTTTTGTACTCTAATAGTTATTCAATTGTTGGTATCATTCATTTAACTCGGTTATTTTACCTTGGTTGTTTGATTATTTCTGTATTATCACAATGGTTATAATGCAGATCGAATATAAAAACAAGCCACACAAATACAAGAACTAATCCGAAATTCTCAAAACTAGAAATTCTCTTATTTAATAAACTTGTAGGTTTCTGAAAAGCCACCATAGACAACCCTAAAATCTTCCTTATAAAGGATGATAAGTTATAAATAAAAAGGAAACAAAATCTCATACAAAACATAATTGATTCTGTCCAAAATAAAGCCTAAAAATAGAAAAACGCCCTTTTGTGGCCCAAAACCACCCTAATCCGCCACAGAAATTTGTTGCCGCAAAATAAGCGCCAAGCGTATTTGTCACGTTGACTCGCTCATTGATCGTATCTGCATCATCCTCCCCTTCTTGAAAAAGAATCGACCCCGAGTCTGGCTCATCATCACTATCTCCTTTGTATGGCGACAAATCTACAACATTAAAAGTGGCATAAAAATTATAATGACCAAGAAGCTCGATCTTGTACGCGTTGTCGTTGATCTTTTTAAGAACACGAAAAGGACCATCTCCTCGCGGTTTCAACTTCCCAAAATGCCTTGCCGGAAAACGCTCCTTATGAAGATGAATCCAAGCTAGATCACCCTCCCGATACAAAACCTGTTTTCGACGCTTATCTGCATGTTCCTTGTATTGTTTATTATGCCGAATAATCTGTTCTTGAACCGACCGATGCAACTATTTAATCTGCTCAGACTGGTAAGCCCCTTCCTTACTAACCTGACCCACCTCTGGAACAAGGACCAAATCCAGAGGAGTAATCGGATTCCGTCCATACACAACTTCAAAAGGACTCTTACCTATGGTGCGATTAACCGACCTGTTTGGCATTGTCCCTAGTTAAACTACGCAAAAGATTTCCAAAGCTTCGATTGACAAATTTAGTCTGCCCATCAGTTTGGGGATGATGGGAACTGCTGAACTATAATTTAGACCCCAAACGAGTCCACAAAGTACACCAGAAATGACTCACAAACTTGACATCTCGATCAAAAGTAAGATTTTTAGGAACACCATGCAACTTTACAATTTCTACAAAATACAACCTCGCTACTTGACTGGCATCAAACATTTTCGAACAAGGTACAAAATAAGCCATCTTCAAAAATCGATCAACAACTACCATAACAGAATCTTTAGCTCGCTGAGTACGAGGCAAACCTAAAACAAAATCCAAACTTACATCTTCCCATGGAGCAACAGGAACAAACAAAGGAGTATACAAACCTTCATTACTACTATGAGTTTTGGCAATGTGGCATGTACGACACCTCTCAAGAAGCCTGTTGACATCACGTTCCATCTTGGGCCAATAAAACTGTTCAGGAAGTAGGGCCAAGGTCTTATCACGCCCAAAGTGACCCGCTAATCCACCTGCATGACCCTCTAAAATAATAGCTTCACGCAAAGAACAAAGAGTAATATATAACCGTGCACCTTTAAACAAATAACCATCCAGCTTGGAAAACTACTGAAAAGGACCATTATCACATTTACTCCATATCTCCCTAAAATCAGGGTCATCGCAATAAAGCCCACGAAACAAATCAAAACCTTGTACTCGAATCTGCATAGTGGTAATTAACGAATGACGACGACTGAGCGCATCCGCAACCTGATTATCCGACCCAACCTTATGTCGAATAACAAATGAAAAAGCCTTAATAAATTCTACCCACTTAGCATGGCGAGGCTTCAGCTTATGTTGCCCATTAATAAATTTCAAAGCCACATGATCAGAAAACAGGACAAATTCATTAGAAAGCAAATAATGCCGCCAAGTATCTAAACTACGAACAGTAGCATAAAATTCCTTATCATAAGTGGAATACTTGTATCTCGCATCATTCAGTTTTTCACTCAAGAAAGCAATTGGCCGCTGATTTTGACTTAGAACACTACCAATGCTCACTCTAGAGGCATCACACTCAACCTAGAAAACTTCATCAAAATTAGGTAATACCAAAACAGGAGCCTTAGTTACCTTATCCTTTAGAATGTCAAAAGCCTTGGCAGCCTCACTTGTCGACGTGAATTGACCACACTTCATACATTCAGTTAAGGGCGCGATTGTAGAACTAAAATTTTAGATAAAACGCCGATAGAAGGACGCTAACCCGTGAAAACTGCGAATGTCATGAATAGTGGAAGGTGTTGGCCAGCTAATAATCACCTCAAAATTTTTTGGGTCCATTTTTATGCCGCTACTAGTAACAATAAAAGTCACTTCAGTCATAAGGAAGTGACACTTTTTCCCATTAGCATATAATTTTTGAGCTCGTAAAACAGAAAATATTTGCCGAAGATGGGATAAATATTGCTCAAGACTGCTGCTATATATCAAAATATCATCAAAGTAGACGAAAACAAAGTGACCAATAAAAGGTTTAAAAACCTGATTCATAAGGCGCTTAAATGTACTCGGCGCATTAGACAGTCCGAAGGGCATAACCATCCACTCGTACCGTCCATCTCGAGTTTTGAAAGTTGTCTTCCATTCATCTCTAAGTCGCATCCGAATATGATGATATCCACTCCTCAAAGCAATCTTAGAAAAAATGGTAGAACCATGTAGCTGGTCAAGAAGATCATCTAATCATGGAATAGGAAAACGATACTTGATTGTTATCTTGTTCACAACTCTACTATCAATACACATCCGAAAAGTCCCCCCTGTTTGGGTACCAACAAGGCAGGTACTGCACACGGACTCATACTCTCCCGAATTAACCCTTTCTCTAGCAACTCAGTCACTTGTCTCTGAAGCTCCGCAAACTCCTTCGGATTCATCTGATAAGTTGGTTTGTTTGGTATAGCAGAACTTGGAATAAAATCGAGGCAATGCTGAATGTCTCTCATAACCGGTAATCCAGGGGGTATGTCATCAGGAATCACATCAGCAAACTCCCTAAGCAATGGTTGAACTTGTAGGGGAGCTTCACTGATAATCTTGTTTTCTTCTACAACTACAAGAGTAAACACAAAGGGACTGGTTTTCATAAGTCCCTCAAAACCAGTATTCTTTATAAACAAATTAGAACCCTCTACCTGTGTCTGACGAGAATCAAAAGGAACTAAAGTAATGTTCACACCATCCTTCTTAAAGCTATAAGTGTTTTGGAACCCGTCATGTTTTGTTTTCCTATCAAATTGCCAAGGACGCCCTAATAGAATGTGAGCTGCATCCATCGGTATAACTTCACACCATACTTCATCTTTATAACTCTTACCAATAGAAAACTGCACTAGATAACGTTTATGGACTTTAACAGTGTTCCCTTTTTTAACCAAGTTAAATGGTACGGTTTAGGATGGTCTTTTATCTTCATTCCTAACTTCTCAACCATATATGTATAATCTACATTCTCGCAACTGCCCCCATCTATAATCATATCACAAATTTTCCCCTTGAAAGTACACTTGGTTCTAAAAATGTTGTTACTAAGCAAAAAATTATCATCAACAGATTTTGAAACAACCACATTTAAGATTCTCTTAATAACTAACGCCTCTCTACGATCAGGATATATCAACTCATCACCTGGTTCATCTAATTCAGGTTCTATGTCGATATCATAAATCAGGCCCGCGTCATTAGGTATGAAGGCTGGTGTTTTCATATTCGGATAGTCACGTGCATAATGCCCAAGCCCACTACACTTGTAATAATGAGGGGCATTGTCAACACGTTCTCTAGTATTACCTGCATCCGAGGTTATGGGGGTGGTGGCTTTAGGTGTTGTTTTAGGTGTTGTAGGGGGAGCGGTTTTGGTAGGTGGGGTGAAACGACTAGTGAAACGACTAGTGGAACCCTTACTCTTTTCCTTAATATGTTTTTCAACCTTTAAAGCTAACTTACAAACATCCGTATAGGTCTAATAAGGTTGAAGACTTAGAATATCAGCAATCTCAGGCTTAAGGACTCCTAAAAATAGTGCGACAACCTGCTCTTCTTCTTCAACTAGATCACACCTCATACGAAGCTTATCAAACTCATTGATAACCTCTTCCATAGTCATGTTCTGTTGGGACAGATTATGATTGTTAAGAAAAGCCTCTTGACGATGATTTTCTGGTAGAAACTTAGCCTTTATCAGTTTCTTCATCTTTTCCCAAGTCTCAACCTTTATTACCCTTCAATTCGTCGCCTCTTAATAATGTGATCCCACCATAATGAAGCATGTTGTCGAAGCTTAATGACCACGAGTTTCACTTTCAGCTTGTTAGGGATATCCCGCACATCAAACATCCTTTCAACCGTACTCAACCAATCAATAAAATCATCCGTATGAACCTTACCTGTAAACTTAGGGATCTCAATCTTCAATCCCAGACTGCGAATAGGATCATCGCGATATCTATCGTCGCGATCTACAGCATGGTCATTATGACGAGGTTGATAAAGACGATTAACATACCTAGGGTTTCCTTCGCCAAAAGGATTGACGTCCACTGACTCCTCATCCTAGACGTTAGGCTCAGTTTTTGCCTCTTTTGCCGGCAAGTCCGACCGTAATTGTTGGAGCTTGAGTTCTTGGATCCGCTGCTGCAGCCTTTCAATCGTCTCTACATCATGATGATCAAGAGCAGGAGGTGCTGGTTCCCCAACAACTTTCTTTCTACTACGCGTTTCCAGGATCACCTAAAAGCTCTGATGCCAAAAAATGCAGATCGAATATAAAATCAAGCCACACAAACACAAGAACTAATCCGAAATTCTCAAAACGAGAAATTCTCTTATTTAATAAACTTGTAGGTTTCTCAAAAGCTGCCAGAGACAACCCTAAAATCGTCCTTATAAAGGAGGATAAGTTCTAAATAAAAAGGAAACAAAATCTCATACAAAACATAATTGATTATGTCCAAAATAAAGCCTAAAAATATAAAAACGCCCTTTTGAGGCCCAAAACTACCCCGAAAGGCCAAAAAATGATAGGGCTCATTACATATGAATGAGTCTTGACCGTTGGGCCGTTTCCGAGTGACCATACGAATTTCAATCCAATCTGACACAGAAATTTATTGCCGAAAAATAAACGCCAAACGAAATCTCGTAAGACTTCTTTGCCAAAATACTTCTCAACCAAGAGAAATATAAAGGTAAAAATCTCACAAAATAAAACACAATTTGTATATTTTTATCCGGGAAGTACTTATCCTCGGGTCGTGTCCCAACGAAATCGTGAATTGAGAATTTAAGGGGGAAAATAAAAAAAAAAAAGGGAAATTTGGAATTTTTTGGGATTCGGATTCGAGTTTTAGAATAGTAAAGGATATTTGATTTGTTGAGGTATCACTACAAATTTAAAAACAAGTATTGGAAAACAATTAACAAGCACGAAAATAAATATGCACAAAACGTATATTAAACGCGAGCTTAACTGAGATTTTAAAAATCTAAAAACACGACTTTTACACCCCAATCTGTTAATACCTAAAAATTACAAATTTAAAATGAAAATTTTAGGAAAAAAAAGATTTGAATTTTTTATGGATTTTTGATTTTTTATGATTTTTTAAAGATTTAATGATTTAACAAAAATAAACTTTTTCTAAAATTTAACATAAAAATTTTCTTTTATTTTTCAACAATACTAGATTTAAAATCATTGAAATTTAATGCAAAAGGAATTTAATTTTTCAACTATTTTTCTATTTTTTATGATTTTAGAAGAAAAGAAAATTTACTAAATCTATTTTAATTTCTAGATAATACAAATCAAATGAGAATATATAGAAAATGATTTTAAAGGTGCTAAAAATGGTGCAGAAATCAAAATGAAACAAAAGCCCAATTTTTATCAAAAACATTATTTTAAACACTAATTTGATTTATTAAATCTTTTAACCTAATTTCTTTAAAAACTAAATCTAAAATATAATACTATTTATTATTATAAGGAAAGACAGGGTAAGGAAATGAATATATGAAATAGGGGTGGAGGAGTATGTAGAACAATGTGCACTATACACTATAGTGAAAATGGGCACCCCTTGATCTTTAAGAAAAGTACCAACTAGACCCTACGATTTCAGCTTATTTTGCTTATTTAAAAAGTGATTTTCAGACAAAACTTAAAACTACAAAGTTACTCAACAGCTTAATCCTAACAACTTTAATAAAAGCAAATTGAACTTTTAACGAAAGAATAAGCTGAAAAATAAGCTGAAAGATCCTGTCACAGAAAGTGCTAGTTTGCTTAAACTTTTGAATTTTTGCTTATTTTGAGCTTAAAACTTAATGATTATGAAATCTAAAAGATACTACTTGTATATTAAGATGTGTATTAGAGATGTTTAAACTAATATTAACCTGTTGTTAACAATTTTAGAAAGAAAACTAAGATGGAAAAATGCTAAGTCTATTGAAACAGTTTTTAGAGCTTTTTTCAACTAAGCTTAACAGCTTATTTTTGGACCTTAAGTGCTGATATATTGGAAATAAGCTAACCTACTTATCTAAAATCAACCTAGCTAAGAGGATTTGTAAAACTTTAAAAGGAAATGAGAAAATTCAAAGTGAAAAATGGCCAATATTATGCTAAAATGAGATATGCTTTGCTGATGCAATTGGTGTTGCTGGTGCAATGTGCAATCTACTCAAAGACAAGCTAAACTTTGAGGCCTAACTCTTTCACTAAATGATTCTAAAAGAGCACAACACAACCTTAAACTCTAAAATGCATTTAAAATCTTAAAATCTAAGACCTACACAGTTTTAAAATGTGCCCTGGTGCTGGCAATGATTTATACACTCTAACTTTTGAATAACTACAAACTAATTTTTAAAACTTGGTTAAAA
>BQNB010030125.1:0-55148 GCA_026074375.1 Tanacetum coccineum
ATGCTAGAAAGCCACTAGAAAATGGCTGAGCAACAACAGTTAATACTGTTGTTGCTGGTGCAATTGACCAAAAAGGTAAAAGCAACCTAAAGCTTCATAAACTCACTTCACTAAATGTATCTAAGTATGCATTATCATATTTGAAACCTAGGATGCTTTGAACAATTGAACAC
The DNA here is from genome assembly GCA_026074375.1 of Tanacetum coccineum. Lineage (NCBI taxonomy): Eukaryota > Viridiplantae > Streptophyta > Magnoliopsida > Asterales > Asteraceae > Tanacetum > Tanacetum coccineum. The sequence goes on from BQNB010030125.1 coordinate 174, forward strand.
TCAAACTACTTAATCAAGAAAACTGCCCTGGTGCTAAGCTTGACTTTTTAAGCTCAAAAATCTTGAATTCTTCTTACTAATTTTTAAAACCTGTTTAAAACTTAATCATATAACCTAACTCAACTTTATAAAGAATTTTGACAAAATGCTGTTGACTTTAGGAGTCAAACAAAGCTTAACCCAAACACCCCCTTATATTTCAAACTCACTTTTAACCTTTAAATTTATATAAAAAAAACTTTTGTTACTGGCTTTTTAAGTGAACATCAACCCTTTTAAGTGACAACAATTAAGAGAAATAGATTCAAATACAAGGATACTTAGATTAAATTTTGACAGTTTAGTTACTAAGAAAATAAGAAGAAAACTCAAATTTTCATTCAATATAAAAGAGATTACAAAGAAAACTTAGAAACAGTGATTAAGCTACCATTTGCATTAAAGAGAATTACAAAGGATTTAAATTAAAGAAAAACTTGAAAAACTTCAAAAAAAACTCCTGGTCTTGTGTGCTTCTTCATTATATAACAGCTGAGCTTCACTTGTTGCTGCTTCATGTGTGTTTCTTTGGTGAGAGTAAACACCAAAATGTATTTCCAGCCTTTGATTACATGTTTGTGCTTCTTTTCTTCAATCATAGCCGTCCCTTTTGCTCGAAATTGGTGGGATTGCCACCATGGCATACTTTATGGGTTCTAGGGATAGTGGAGGGGGGAGATAGGGAAGAACCCTGGGTTTTTTGGTGGGAAAGGTTGGATAAAAGAAGGGAAGTCGACATGTGATTGGTGCTTGGGTTTTTGAGTCTCAAAAGGGCGGGAAATATTATGTTGGAGAAGACAGACAAATGTTTGGAGAGTTGGCAATAATAACCCCTCTAGTAAATGAGCACTTTTCAGCCAATGTCCTTCTATATATATAAGTTTGAGGGGTTGGCAAGGATGGCCCCTCAAAGTGTGTTGAGTACTTGCACCCATGGTCCTTGTGGTTTAAAACTTTTGGGGACTTGGCAAAACAAGTCCCCAAGAGTGTTATCTCTAGTTGCAAGATTCGTCCTTTGGTGTACAAGTTAGGAACTTTGGCAGCTTTGGCCCTTGTGGTACAACTTTGGCACATTGGCAGTTTGCACCCTTGCCTTTCATTTTTTCTTTTCTTCTTATAAGTATAAGTTTAGGGATTTACCATTTCAGTCCCTAAACTTATATTTTCTTGACTTTTGGCCTCGGGGTTGACTTGGGTTGACTTTGACTTTGACCAGTTGACTTTTCTGTTGACTTTTTGACTTGATTGACTTTTTGGCTTCGATTTGGCTTTGTCTTTCACAGTCTTTTCCATTCTGAGTCCGGTTTTGTCGTTTTGGCTTTGTTTTTCGTCCTTTTCTTAGTTATCCGTTCCTGCACAATACAATTAGCAAAACAAGCATATATTTGGCATTTTAAGTCCGTTTTTGGTTATTTTAGCTCGTTTTTAAAGGTAAAAGGTATGTGTAATTAAGCACATACCAAAATCCCCCATACTAAGGTATTGCCGTGTCCTCACGCAATGTTATGAAGTAAACATTTACGAAAACTAAGAATCTCAATCCCCCTCGACTAATAACTTTGAAAAGTAGCAAAGTGTTCGTCAAGGGAAACTAAAGAATCAAAAGCTTCGACAAGTCCCGTTTTCACCATTTTTTAATTTTTTATTTTTTTTTATTTTTTTATTTGTACACTAATTTATTTTATTTTTATTTTTTTATTTGTACACTAACTATCCCTAATATTTTTGGATTTTTCTTTTTCTTTTCTCGACTACCTGTTTGACTGAAAACGTTTATGATAAAATTAAACGTTTATAAATTAATAATCATAAAATTCTATTTCTATGATTAATCACTTAAGGTATGGATAAACAAATCATTAAACATGATTAGTAATTAGAAAAATTAATTTTTCTTAAATCTTATACCTTCTACAAAAAATGTTTTTATAAAAATATAAAAAACAAAATTATTTTATTCATTAAAGAAATGTTTTATTAAAAACATAAAATTGGAATTTTTTAAATTTCCCCCCAAATGGAAGGTTCCGTACAGATACAACATTCGCCACAAAAGGACAAAAAATGGAGCGGAGTCTAGCGGCGGCCCCCTTATATATAAGGGACCGCCGGGACCGCCGCCATCAACGGTCATTTTTTGTCCTCTATAAATACCGGGCCACCCCATTTCAAAAACAGACTTCCTTTTGCCAAATATTCTATCAGATCTAGTTTTCCATCTTCTTCATTTCTTTCTAAAACACATATCTTGATCACTAACATTCTTTGATTTTGTTTCTAGTTGATTAATTCTTTCTTCTCCCTTTTTCTCCTTCTAATCATGTGCAGAGAAGATCATAATCGTTTTCTTTACATACGATTGTTATCAAGTGATCTCTCTTCTTTTTTCTTCTTCAAGATCACAAACATGCAAGTACATTTGTTTGTGTAGTTGTATTAATTGGATCACATGTAGATCCTGTGTGTAATTGTTTTTGGTGTGATTTAGATTGTGTGTCAAATCTAAAAGTGTATATCTTGTAGAGTGTGTGAGACTTTGTGAAGTCATTTGATTGGTTCTAGCTAAGATTAGGACTCGACATCTAGCTTAGTGTCGAAAAAGTAAGTAAGCGACGTGTAAACGGTTTTCTCCACCTAAAGGGAGCTTGTTGACATAGTGAAATCTCGAGTGGAGTACTCGGGGAGTGGAGTAGGAACGAAGAGGTGCTTCGTTGCCAAACCACTATAAATCTCGGTGTCTTGGTTTGATCGTTTCTTTCCTTACCTCTTTACTTATTACTTGCATTGTTAGAAAGTTTTGCTGTGATTCATATTGTTGATTGATTGACATACAACTCGAATCAAACTATTTCATAAGCAAAATTTTAAAACGCTAATTAATCGGTAAAACTATTTAACCCCCCCTTCAAGTTACTACAGGATTGATATAAAACGTTGATGTCTTTGCTACTTTTCAAAGATTTAGTTTGGGGAAGTTTTGAGGTATTTGGTTTTAGAGCATATAATATTGCGTGAGGACATGACAATTACTTAGTTTGGGGAATTTTGATATGTGAGAAATCACATATTTTTATTATACCAAAAATGGCCCTTAAATGATCAAAATATGCAAAAATATGCATGTATTTGTGTATTTTGTTGTTTGTGAATGTGTAGGTACGGATAATACAAAAATCACAAGAAAATGGTCAAAACCGGATAAACACGGACACGAGAACGGATAGAGTGCACAAGAGCCGGAAGTTTCTAGCAAAAAGTCAACAAAAGTCAACCATTGGTCAACTCACAAAATGCCAAAACCCTCAAAATACCTAAATGAGCCTTAATGTTAAACCAAATTCATCAAAAGCCCTAAAAACCCTAACACCGTTAGTCCTATTTTATAAAGAAACTAACGGTCGTTATCCCTTTATAATAAACCATTTCACCAAGCCTGTATAACCGGCCCAATACCTTTTATAAACCCGGGCCCAAGTCAACAACCCAAGCCTCAGGGTCAAACTCAGTTATAAAAAGAAAAAAAGGCGCGGGAATCTGTTTTACTGTTCATCGTCATTCTCCTCCATTTACCCTGTTAAAAACAAAGGGTAAAATGCAATTGACGTGGCCAAAAGAAGATTCCAAGTACTAAGCCACAGCTCAGCAAAGCAAAACGTCACATCTCAGCTATGATTGGTCAAGAAGGATAAAGGAATGACACGTGGGCTCCTAACAAACACACAAGAAGTGGAAAATTACACTAAATCCAGTGTAATAAAAGCACAAAGCCCCTGACACAAGGAATGCCACGCTGGCAATCCGTGTGCACACTTATTGATCAAACGGCCTAGAATGAGGATCCAATGATTGCAAGAAATGGACGCATGAGATTAAAAGATCAAGAGGAGCGTTTGAGGCCTGGAAGCTTCTTCTCAAGCCTATAAATAAAGGGGCACCCTCACTCACAAATGGATCATCTTTTTTTAGTAGTTAGTTTTTAGCAGCTTAGTGTAGCTTTTAAATTTAGCAAATATAATTTTCAATTTAATGTTTTCAGTCATTGTAATCTCATTTTCAAGTTGTAATCAGTTTTTCTATTAATAAAAGTTAAGTTTACTCATAATTCAATTGTCTTTTATTTACTTTTATGCAAAATGTTTAAATAAGCTCTCTTTTGTTCACTTATGCTCAATAAGCTCTTAAATCTACTCATAAGCTAGCTGTTTACTCAGTAAAGCCATCAAAGCTTTACTAAGCTTATACTACTTAAAACCTACTCTCAAATATACCTCAACTTTTAATATGGAAGGGAAGCCAATAATGGAAGGGCTTCCAAGACCACACCAGCTTATCCTAGGATAAGCTGAAGCTTGTTGATAGCTTAAAAAAGCATTAAGCCTTGTTTGTGCAAAGGCATCTTGTGAGTTCATATTTCTCTCTTTTATAGCTTAATACTGCTCTATAGTTTAAATTCTGCTTAAATTAGCTTAATACTTGCTTATTTATGTTTAAATTTGCTTAGTAGTGCTTATTATACTTGTTTCATGCTTATTCAGTTAATTAGATAGTATAGATCTTAGTTTCTTAAAATCTGTCATAAAATCAGTGAAAAACCAAAAATATTAGCATAGTTGAGTAGCTTATTAATCTGGCTTATTTGTTTATTGAAAGTTGTTCATTAGGTCTGTTTATAGCTTATTATTGTCTGGTATTTACAATTTGTACCTTAATTCTCAAATTCATAAGCTAAAAATGAGTTTAAGACATTTAAAGGGGTGTTTGGGACAGTAGGTATAATGGGTGAAAATGGGTCAAAACCTATTTTGTACTTTTGATGCAACTTTGATTAGGTAAAATTAGTCCTAAAATTCAGTTTGTTTAGGTTTTTAAGTGTTAAATCTCAAAATCAAGGTTTTAAGAGTTCATTGTTTGAATCTGTTAAGTTGTTGCTTATTTTAGTTGCTTATTAGATTGTGCTTTAGCTTATTGTGTTTTTGAGTTGTTTTTGTGTTCATAAATGTGTTAAAAAGGTTAGAAACAAAGATCTAAAAACCTGCAAGTTTGTTTTGAGTTTTTGCCAAAACTGTCAAAAAAGTGTTTAAGTGTTGAAAATTTAAGAAAATGCTTTTTCAAATGCTTATTGTGAATTTCAAAATGCTTTTTGATTATTGATTATTGTACTTTGAGGTCCAAATTAAATCTGTTTGAAGGTCTGAGATCCATAAGGATCCATTTGTTTGCTTATTTTTAAGCTCAAAAGTGGTGTTTTGTTAAAATTGAAAAAAGTTTTCTAAGTGTTGAAAAATGAACAAACAGCTTTTTCATTAAGCTTTTTAAGGGCTTATTTGTGTTTCAAACTCCTTTTTGATTACTGATTATTGTAGCTTCTTGTTAGAGCTTTTTAGTGGTATAACTCTTTAAGCCATAAGGATCCATCTTTGAGCTTATTTTTAAGCTCAAAAGTGCCCCCTTTGCTTTTTGACCTGCTGATTTGTGCCATTTTGTTTATTTGGCTTATTTGTGCTTATTTGCTTATTTTCCTAGCTTATTTAGGGTTAGTATAGCTTAATAGGTTAGTTTAAGTCAATTTTAGCTTATTTCCTTTAGAATAGAGCTTATTTGAGCTTATTTGCTATTTAGCTTAATATAGTTGCTTATTTTTGATCATTTATGCTTATTAGGGGTAGTTAGGTATCTGTTATAGCTTATTTGTCATTTTCATTAGCTTATTTGATCATAAAAAGCTTAACAGATGGGCCATTTTAGCCTTTTAGTATATAAGCAAACTGCCACCCTTTAGAGCTTATTGATGTGCTTATTTTTGAATTATAAAAATAGTGTCTTTTCAAAAAGTGCTTATTTTTTAAGTCTTCTAAAAAGTTGCAAAAAAATGGCATTTAAAAAGCATTAGGGAAGGTGGAAATCCCAAGTGAGCAAGGCTCGAACTCGGGACCTCAACACCCTCAACCCAACGCTTTACACCCAACACACTCAACCATTGTGCTACAACAGCTCATCCGGTAGAGCTTTGCAAAATTTATTATTTACCCCCTTTTTGAGCCCAATAAGCCCAAGCCACTTCGTGGCTTATTAGGGGCTTTTTAGAGCTTATTAGATAAGCTGGGTGGACCAGCTTAATTTTCTTAGGAACTTTGCATCATTTAGGACTTTTTTTTGTTTTTTTTAGAATTTTTCATTAATATTTGTTATTTTTAATCATTTTTCGTAGATTAAATTTTTAGAAAGTAATTTAAAAATAGTAAATTAATTCAAAAAATTACAAAAAAATAGTTTTTGGTTTTAGAATAAATATTTTTAGGTTTACAAGCATTAAATTCATTTTTACTACTTTTAAATTTTTATTTTTATTTTTAGCTTTTAAAATTAGTTTTATAAAATAGATTTTTATTATAAAAAGTAGTTAAAATAGTTTTCTTAATTTTTATCATATTTTAGACTTTTCTAAAGTAGAAAATCATTTTTTGGAATTTTTAGGGGTTAATTTTCTATTTTTTAGGATTTTTAATAGATTAAATTAGTTTTTATTTTCTTTTGTCATTTTAGAAGTTTAGTAACTAAGTTTGCATTTTTAGGGCTTAATTTTGATATAGTTGATAATTTAGCGCGTTTTTAGGATTCTCGTTTTGCGTTTTTTTAGTTAAATTTGACTCCTTAATGAATTTAGTATTTTGCCTTAATTTTCTCGTAGTTTTAGAAAACCAATATCAATCTTGTTCCATTCGAGCATCAATTCTCAAAACGACTCTCAACTTTCAATTGCATTCTTCATCGAGGATAACGACCCGGGAATCATACTCTCGGATTACTATAATTGTGAGATTTTTTGATTCCTACCTTCCTATTTTTATAAATTATATAAGTATTTTACATTTATATATTATATATCTTAAAAAGGTGTAGGTTAAAAACATGATCAGTTTTTGGCGCCGCTGCCGGGGAGGATTGTCTACGATTGTTGAAGCCGTTTGAAAATTTATGTTTGAAGATCCTTCCGAGTGAAGTTATTTTGTTTATTTTCATAAAAAAAATACAAAAAGAATTTTCTTTTATTAGTATATATAATATAAAAAAATCAAAAAAAAACAAGAAAAATATAAAATATAAAAAATTGTCCATAAAAAGAAATAATAAAAAATTCACCAAGTTGGTAAAAGAACGCTAACAAATAATACTTTCAATTGAAGTATTATCCATTAATAAGTTCCCGAACCAAAGAATCAAAAACATACTTTTTGTGTCTCTTGCGACGTACGGCTCACCTTTGAAAGTTAAACAAACTCTTTTGTGCGTTTTTCTTTTGAAGAGTTACAGAGAAGCGAGTTGATTATTAGGTTTAAGTGTCTTATCTCATTGTCCGTTATTAAAATTTATTGTGAATACATTGTTGAAAAAAAAACCAAAAAAAATGAAAAAATAAAAACTAAAAAATTAGTATAAATTATCTTTTTACATTTTAGTGCATGCGCACTCGTAATTCTAACCGTCAACAACAACAAGTCAATCCGACTTTTGTTGAACCATTCAATCTTGTTGAACCTATTCCCGTAGTTACGATGGATGATACTTGTACTATGGCCCAATTGCTCGAAGCACCCACCGTGGGTTACGAGGATGCCATCGTTGTGCCTGAAATCACCGCGGACAACTTTGAGCTTAAGCACGGTTTGCTTACCCTCGTTCAAAACAAACAATTCTTCAGACATGACAAGGAAGACCCTCATGCTCACATCCGTTATTTCAACAAGATCACTTCTACGATGAAGTTCCCGAACGTCCCGAGTACGTCGGTAAAGCTTATGCTTTTCCCATTTTCTCTCGAGGGTGCAGCCCGGATTTGGCTTGAAAAAGAACCCCCTCGATCGATTCTAACATGGGATGATCTTGTTTCGAAATTCATCAACAAATTTTTCCCTCCTTCCAAAACAACAAATCTTCGAAATGAAATCACGAGATTTCAACAAAGATTTGATGAAACTTTCTACGAGGCATGGGACCGATTCAATGATCTTCTTCGAGCATGCCCACATCATGGATTTTCGGAGTTACATCAACTCGATACTTTCTATAATGCTTTGAACTCTAATGATCAAGATTCGTTGAATTCCGCCGCGGGTGGTAACTTTTTGGATAAAATGCCCCGTGATTGCCTAAGAATCATTGAAAGCAAATCCAAAGTTCGTAATTCACGTAACAAACCGGTTGTTGCAAAAGTGAGTTCGAGCAGTTCTACCCCCGGTATTTCTCCCGATGTTGCCGAACTTAAAGATATGGTGAAAGCCTTACTTCTCGAAAAGAAAAACCAAACCCAAGCTCCCACTCCCGTGAAAGCGGTCGAGGAAAGTTGTGTTACTTGTGGTGGTGCTCATTCTTACCGAAATTGTCCCGCCACCGATGGCAACGTTTATCGTGACAATATTCAAGAATTTGTTACCCAAGCTGCAGCTGCTAATTTCAATCAAGGAAATACCGGTTACCGAGCCCCGATTGCTAATCAAATTCGACCTCCCGGTTTTCCTCCCGTTCAACAAAACCAAGGAAATAACCAAAACCGTTACAACCAAAACCGGGGAAATAATTACAACCAAAGCCAAATTTATCGACCTCCGATTAATCAACCCCCGGTTCACCAAGCTCAACCTTACCAAGCTCCAGCTCCGCAAACACAAGGTGTGACTAAGAACGATTTTGAAAGCTATGTTAAAGCTAATGATAGAGTGATTGAGAACATGCAAGACCAAACCAAAACTTGCAAAATCAAATGACCAATTTAACGGACATGCTTTCCAAATTTATGAATTCCAATACCGCTTCTACTTCAGGTTCAGAGACACTCCTTAGTAATACCATTACTAACTCGAAGAAGAATTTATGAAAGGGTATTACCACCCGAAGCGGTGTAGCTTATCAAGGACCCACGAATCCTACTACTTCTTCACCTCCAAAAGTATTGAACATGAACCGAGGTGACAAAGGACACGGTGCATCCAACTAATAAACGAAGTACCAAAGACGTCCAACCTCCGTTGTCCAAGATCAACTCTAATGACAAATTCTGAGCCCCGTTGTTACCCCATTAGTGCTCTCCGTGCCTATTTAAAACCGCAATCCATATCCTTTGAGACGTAATGTAAAAGCGCCGTGAAAAAGCTAACGACCAAATTGAGAACTCTACAAATTCCTTCAAATATGATTTTTGTAATAGATTAGTGGGAAGCTTGAGATTCTTATGCTAAAAATGCTCAACTCTTTAAGCCTATTCAGAAACAAAGAAAAATTATGAAATGCTAGAACTCCTGAATGAGCATTGTTCGACGTCATCCTAAACATTTTACCCGGAAAACTTGAGACCCCGGCAAATTTCTAAATACCGTGTGATTTTTTCCAGAAATGGATGAGTGCTTACATTAGCCGATCTAGAGCTAGTAGCATAAATCTCATCGCCATTATCCTAGTGGAAAAAGCTTCATGTTCGTAACTCACGTCATACTGTGTAATGACTCTTGAACTTGCAGACCGTTCGGATTACCAAACGACGGTACGCGAAGATGTCTACCTAAAATAGGAAAGTTCAAATTCCCGCCACTTTTGTAGTCGTAGACTTTTGATGCCGATCCCTAGTTCCTCTAATTCTCATGAGATCCTTCTTAATGACCGGACGTGTTTTTTGATTGATGTTTGCCACGAAGGAGAATTAACTCTTCGTGTTGGAAAAGAAGCCATAACATTCAATCTTGACCAAACTTCGAGATACTCCTCTAATTACGATGATATGACGGCAAACCGAATCGACGTCATTGAAATGGCTTGTGAGGAGTATTCTCAAGAAGTTCTCGGTTTCTCCGATGTGATCGCAAGTGGCAATCCCACTCCTTACTATGACCCGATCGTTTCTACCTCTTCTCCGACTCTCACTCCCTTCGGGGATAGTGATTTTCTTCTTGAGGAAGTCGATGCTTTCCTCGCTCTTGAAGATGATCCAACTTCACCGGAAGTTGATGACTCTTACTATGACCCGGAGGGGGATATTCTTCTTCTTGAATCATTTCTCAATGATGATCCATCACCCCCTCCCAATCAAGGAAATTATTTGCCTGAAATTCGAAAAGAACTAAAAATTTGTGAAGCTAAAACTGATAAATCTTCAATTGATGAACCTCCCGAAGTCAAACTTAAGGACTTACCTCCTCATCTCGAATACGCATTTTTAGAAGGTGACAACAAGTTGCCTGTCATAATTGCTAAAGACTTGAGTGTCGAGGAAAAAGCCGCTCTTATAAAGGTTTTAAAGTCACATAACCGAGCCATCGCTTGGAAACTCTCCGACATCAAGGGTATTAACCTGGAATTTTGTACTCACAAGATTCTGATGGAAGAGGACTACAAACCGGCTGTTCAACACTAAAGACAGGTGAATCCAAAAATCCACGATGTCATCAAAAAGGAGGTTGAAAAACTTCTTGACGTCGGATTAATTTACCCGATCTCGGATAGTCCTTGGGTAAGCCCCGTACATTGCGTACCGAAAAAGGGTGGTTTTACCATTGTTGAAAATGATGAAAATGAATTAATTCCGACTCGATTGGTTACGGGATGGCGTGTATGCATTAACTACCGAAAGTTAAATGAAGCCACTCGTAAAGACCACTTTCCACTACCGTTTATGGATCAAATGCTTGAGAGATTAGCGGGAAATGAGTACTATTATTTTCTCAATGGTTTCTCGGGTTACTTTCAAATTCCCATCGACCCTCATGATCAAGAAAAGACAACATTCACGTATCCCTACAGAACGTTCGCCTACCGTCGCATGCCTTTTGGCTTATGCAATGCACCGGGCACGTTCCAGAGGTGTATGATGGCTATCTTTCATGATATGATCGAAAAAACAATGGAAGTCTTCATGGACGACTTTTCGGTCTTTGGGAATTCATTCGAAAATTGCCTCTCTCGTGTAGACAAGATGCTTAAAGTGTGAAGACACCAATCTTTGTCTTAATTGGGAAAAGAGTCATTTCATGGTTAAGGAAGGCATTATCCTTGGCCATAAGATCTCTTAAAATAGGATTGAGGTTGATAAAGCCAAAGTCGATATGATTGCTAAATTACCTCATTCCACCACCGTCAAGGGTGTTCGGAATTTTCTCGGTCATGCCGGTTTCTACTGACGGTTCATTAAGGATTTTTCAAAAATTTCCCGACCGAAGACTCATCTTCTTGAGAAGAATACTCCGTTCATCTTCTCCAATGAATGTATTCAAGCTTTTGAAACGTTAAAGAAAAAACTTACCGAAGCTCCAATCTTGATTGCCCCCGACTAGGACTTACCCTTTGAGCTTATGTGCGATGCAAGAGACTTTGCCATAGGTGCAGTCTTGGGGCAACGTCATGAAAAACACTTTAGGCCTATACACTATGCTAGCAAACGATGAACGAGGCGGAATTGCATTACATCACAACGGAGAAAGAAATGTTAGCCGTGGTGTATGCCTTTGAAAAATTCCGGTCTTACCTCGTCTTGAACAAAAGCATTATGTATACGGATCACTCCGCCCTAAAATATCTCTTTGCTAAAAAAGATTCCAAATCGAGATTGCTCCGGGGGGTTCTCCTCCTTCAAGAGTTCACATTCAAAGTAATTGATACAAAAGGAGCCGAGAATCTCGCGGCCGATCATCTTTCCCGATTAGAAAATCCTTATGAAAATGTGCTCGACCCAAAGGAGGTAAATGAAAAGTTTCCTCTCGAAACACTTAATATGGTGACTTTTCATGGTGACTCAAGTACCCCGTGGTTTGCCGATTATGCAAATTACCACGCGGGGAATTTCATTATTAAAGGGATGTCGACCCAGCAAAAGAATAAGTTTTTCAAGGATGTTAAACACTACTTTTGGGACGACCCCTATTTGTTCAAAATATGTGCGGATCAAATGATTCGGCGGTGTGTTGCAGGCCAAGAAGCTATTGACATCCTCACAGCTTGCCATAATAGACCCACCGGGGGACATTACGGTGCCAACTACACCGCCAAAAAGGTTTTTGACTCAGGATTTTATTGGCCCACGATTTACCAAGATGCCCATGACTTGGTCACCCGTTGTGACACTTGTCAGCGTCAAGGAAAAATTTCGCAGCGTGATGAAATGCCTCAAAATTCCATCCAAGTTTGCGAAATCTTTGACGTGTGGGGCATCGATTTCATGGGGCCATTCCTGTCGGGGTGACCGAGGTGGAACAAAATATACTAGCGTTGCGGTCGACTAATTTGGCCCAAAATGGGTTGAAGCAAAAAAAGCATCTCCCCCCGCGCTAACGACAGCCCGAAGTGTTTGCAAATTTCTTAAATCTCTCTTGCCCGATCGGTGCACCCTCGGATATCATAAAGTATCGCGTCGCGCGCGCGCGCGAGAGAGAGAGTCAATTGACCCAGTTTGCAAAGGACATGCACACAAATAGAGTGTGAGTCACACACCATCTCTATCTGAAGCCAAACCGCGTATCCGCGCGCGCCAAAACAAGTGGCAATGTTGAGTGCGAGCTCCGAGTCGTGGCGGTGAAGAGGCGGAATTGGCTTAACAAAGAACCGTAGTGGCGAAAATGCGTGAGCGCGAGCAGAGTGTTCGGATAAACTAAGATGACGCGCACTTTGGGCTGAGCCGAACCGCGTGCAGAGCGCGCGCGCGCCGCGCCACAGAGCGCGTGTGAGTGAGCACCCCATACAAGCCATGTACGAAAGCATGTCATCTACCGATTCGTAGAGTGCTCGTCGTGCGACAAAGCGCCTAATGGGCCTTAAAGCATATCAAACTTTTGACCTTAGAGACCTCTGGGTGATCACTGAAAAGTTAACTCAAGTGAACTAATGAACTTTGTGACATGCCTATTGAGAACTCTTTGAATCTATAAAGAGAAAACAAAGAGGATCCATGACTTAAAGAACAAAAATCAGCGTTTCCAACGTCGGTGATCAAGTCCCTCCTTTTTAACTCTCGATGAAAGATGTTTACGGCAAGTTAAAATCCCCGTTGGTCAGGACCGTCACACCATTACCCATGTCCTTTCCCATGATGGCACCCATTGAGTTATCCCAAAACTCTGGGCCAAATTTTAAGGTGAACAGTCATAGAATTAAGCACTACTTTGGAGGGGACGTACCATAATTGGTTGTCCTGGATCTCCAAACCTTCCCCAATGACAAATGATATTGGAAATTGGGTCAAGCTTAGTGACCCTAAACAAGCGCTTCGTGGGAGGCACCCCATGCTTATTCGTAGTTATATTATGTAGTAATGAATAAGTGTTTTTTGTTGTGAGAGGCTTGCCTCTTTCCTTTCTTGTTTGCTTGTGTTTTTGTGATTATCCAGGATTGTCCTGGATTTTTGAAGCCTCTCGTGCTTGTGGGTTTGTCCTTCGATCACAAGAGCTTCAAATCCTCAGCTTCAATTGGGAAATCCAATATCCTAATCTAATCGACTAACGTTTATCTTTAAGCATACTTAATAAACGGCTTAGGATTTACGTAGAGACCCTTCTAAAAACATTGAGGACAATGTTTAATTCTATCGAATCCTCAGCTTCAAATCCTCAGCTTCAATTGGGAAATCCAATATCCTAATCTAATCGACTAACATTTATCTTTAAGCATACTTAATAAATGGCTTAGGATTTACGTAGAGACCCTTCTAAAAACATTGAGGACAATGTTTAATTCTAGTATGGGGGGATCTATCGATTTGATTTTGACCTGTGCATCGTTGTTTTCCCAACACGTAATCCCCGTTGATTACCAAAGACCAAAATTTCAAAAAAAATGAAAAAAATTTAAAAATTTTCAAAAATAAAATAAGTGTTTTGTCACAATTTTGACTTTCCTGCTGGGTAGAATAAGAATAAATTTTGACCCGATCGAGCGTGTTGAGCTCTAGCTTGTTCCTAACGATTAGGCTAAAGCGTATCGCGAAAATTCGCGGAAGAAACGAAAAATATAGTGTTTAAGTATAGTTGGATGCTACACAAAGGATTAGTTGAAATCGTTAAGAGCTCATGTATGTAATTTGTGGCTTTTTCTCCCATAAGCTCCTAACCGGATTAATAATACGCTATTTTTGGAGATTAAACTTAAATCAACAATTTTTATGTAGTGTATATCAAAAAATTTAGTCTTAGTTCAAATTTATACTTGAATTTTTCAAAAAAAAGTCTTCTCTATATAAAGTTAAAAAAAATAAAAAAAAATAAAAAAAATAAAAAAATATACAAAATAAAAAATATATAATAAAAAAATAATAAATATAAACTGTGGGCTGATAAAAGTTTGCTGTATCCTGCCGGCTCAAAACCGATGTTACAGCCTTCTAAAGAAAGCCCATAGCAAGAATAAAAATCCAAGACTGATAAAAGTTTGTTGCATCTTGCCGGCTCACAACCGATGTTGCAGCCTTCTAAAAGGTCGAGGATTACAATTGCAATCAATGTTACGTTTAATAGTAAGTGTGAATTAATAAATAGATCTCTTTTTGTTAAATTTAAATATGCTTTTGAACTTTGACTATTCTATTTTAAAATTTTAAAATAAGCTATGTGTAAACGGGAAACCTGAGAGTTTTTGAAACCTAAGGTCCGTGAGTCCCGATACTAGTCTCTGTGGGGTGTTAAAAGCCTGGTCACTTAGCCGCAAGGTTGGGATGTGCCGAGACGAAAGTCGCTACATGGGATGATCTCGCCTTCAAACTCATTATTCTCGGGTGGAACGTGAAACATAGAATTTTGCAAAATGTTGATCCATGGTTGAAATTCAAAATAGCACATTCACCTAATATATAATAAATTGTCAGGAGTGAAAAGTTCACAAGTTGCAAATATGAGTAGTGTTAGCATCTTAACTGATATTTAGCTGTGATTTCGTTTTAAGCTGGTTTGGAGCGAGTGAAAAGTCAGGGACGATGAATTTATCCTTTTTGGGGCATTTTCGGATCGAAATGCATCTTGTTCTATGATCCCTAACGGTTATGAAAATAACGAAAGTCAAATAAGTTAGTAGTTGCTTAAAAAGAGAAATACAAAAAAAATGAGAAAAAAAAGAAAAAAATACAAAAATATTAGTGGTGATAAGTGTATATCTTTAAGGATGGTAAAAACGGGGGCTTTTCTAAACTCTTGATTCTTTAATTCCTCTCGATGAACACTTAGCTACTTTTCGAGGTAATTAGTCGAGGGGGATCGAGATTCTTAGTTTTTTTAAGTGCTTACTTAGAGCATTGTGTGAGGAAACGGCAATATCTTAGTATGGGGGATTTTTGTATGCGTTTAATTACACATACCTTTGACCACTAAAACCGGACTTAAATGACTAAAAACGTACCAAGAATACATTGTATTTGTATGTTTTGCATTTGTATTGTGCAGGTTACGGATATACAAGAAAATGACAAAAATCGAAGCCAAAATGACAAAACTGAGCACGAGAACTAAAGTGACCAGAGAAGTCAAAAAGACAAAATCAAAGAACAACAAAAGTCAAAAAAGTCAAAGTCAACCCCGGAATGAGGCATTAAAAAGAGCATCGAAAACCGAACCCAAAAACCTAAATTGCCAAAAGTGGGCCCACCCGTACCCACCTAGTGGGTCCCGGGTCAACCCACTAGTATCTTTTAAAGCCATTAAAGCCTTCTAAACGGCCCAAGTCCTTTTAAAACCATAACCGCCCCAACACTAAGCCCAACATCATCCTTTTATTAACACCCATACAACCCGTAAACCAATCCTTTTAACTTAACCCCGTAGTCCCCTTAAAAGGACTAACGTCAAACCATTCCCAAACCTTAAGGACCAAAAATTTAACACACATTAAGGACTAATGATGCAAAACACTTATAAACCTTTAGGGGGTAAAATTACCATAACCCCAAACTCATCCCCTGCAATCAAAACACTGTACACCGTCCTAAATTTCCCGCCACACCTCCATTTTTACTATTACACTTACCTCGAGGTTAAACCCACTTAACCCACATTCTAGAAGCTTAAATGATGCAATGGATGACATTTTTGGCACCTGACACGTTGGCAATCCAAGGTAATCATTGGGGAATGATTGCGTAACACAATCAAGGGGATGTGAAAGATGTTAAAGAAGCATAAGTGAGAATAGAAGGCCAAGATTGAATCTCCCAATCCTCTCACACAAGAAAACCAACTAAAGACCTAGAAGCATCTATCCAGCTTATAAATAGAGGGCTTATCCCACATAGTTCTCTGGCTAGTTAGTTTTTTAGTCTCTTTTGAAGTGTAATTTTTATTTAAGTTTTAAGAGTATTTTGTATTTCAATTCCTTGTAAAAGTTTAAGTTTTTAATGAAAAATTTGAGGTTTGTGTTTTGAGTTTTCCAGTGTATGATCATTTATTAAACTTTGTTAAGCTTTGAAAAAGGCTATGATCGCTTATAGATCTTACCTAAAAGCTTCACTAAGCTTTTTGTTTCTTTAATCAAGCCTTAGTTTACTGTTTTAATCTTTTTTATTTCCTGTTTTAATCATAAAAATCTAAAAATACTAAAAAGATCCACCCCTTAAAATACCTCAGCTTCTTTGGATGATAAGCTAGCTTGGGAAGAGCTTATAGACCTCACTAGCTTGTCTTTTGACAAGCTAGAGCTTGTAGAGTTGATTACTTACCCTGTTTTGAGCAAGGGTGTTTGTAAGTTTTTCATTTCGACATTTTTAAGCTTATTTACTATTTACTGTCTTAATGCTGGCTTATTTACCTTGTTTCTTCTCTGCTTATCTATGCTTATTACTATATGTTTAGCTTATTTACACTTAGATTGTAGTTATTAAAATCCATTAGTTCAAGTTTTCTTTAAATCCGTCTTAAATTAGCTTAAATATAGCTAATCATGTTTCAGCTTATTTAAGTGCTTATGTGTTGTTGATATATGCTTAATATTGCTTAGTAGTCTTAGTTAACATTTGGTTTTTAAAAGTTTTAGCTTAAAACATTTTGAATCAAGTTAAAAAGTTAAAATTAGTTTTTAAATGGGTGTTTGGTTTAACTTATTTTGAAGGTCAAAACGGGTCAAAATGAGTTAAATCTTTTGGGTCCCCTTAGTTTAACTTGAAATCATCATAAAATTCAGTTGTTAAAAGTTTTTAAGTGTTAAAACTCAAAATTAAGGTTTTAAGAAAGTGTTGTTTGAATCTGTGAGTTTATAGCTTATTATCTCTTCTTATTGATCACGCTTATTTAATCTATGAAAGTTTGATGTTTATGTGTTTATGCAAGTGTTAAAACAAGTTAGCATAAAAAAACCTTAGGCCTGAAAGTTTGTTTTGTGTTTTGCTAAAAACTGTCAAATTATTGCTAAGTGTCCTAAAAAGAAGAAACAGCTTTTTCATAGAACATTGTTTGCTTATTCTTAATTTCAAAACGTCTCATTTTTATTCTTGTTATTTGTTCTTTGAGGTAAGAGCTTAATCTGTTTTGAGGTTTAAGAGCCATATAGATCTTGTCTTTGAGCGATATTTTTTTAATCTCAAAAGTTGTGGTTTGTAAAGATTTGAAAATTTTTGCCAAGTGTTGAAAATTCTTGAGAAAACCGCTTTTTCATGAAGCTTTTTAAGGGCTTATTTGAAATTCAAACTGCTTTTTGATTGTTGATTCTTGTAGCTTTTTAGATAAGCTTTAAGGGCTTATAAGTTGCTAAGCCATAAGGATCGGTCTTTGAGCCTATTTTTAAGCTCAAAAGTGCCCCCTTGCTGTTTTGTTATCAGGTTTAGCCAAATAAGCTCATTTGCTTATTTAAGCATATTGGCTTATTAAATTGGCTTGTTTTGTGTTCCGTTAAGCTTATTATGTTAGATTAACCCCATTTTAGCTTATTCTCTTTAGTTTAGAGCTTATTTAAGCTTATTTGCATCTTAGCTTAAAATTTCTTAAGTTTTATAGTTTTTAAGTTTTCTGTCATTCTAGCTAAATTTAGTGCTTAATTTTTTTTTATTGTTCAAAAAGTTCTTATAAGGTGTAGTTAAGCTCCTGTCTTAGCTTATTACTCTTTTTTGGTTTGCTTATTTGTGCCCAAGTAGCTAAATACATTAGCATTTTATGGTTAGGTAGTGTTTATGCTTATTCCTGACACTTTGCCAGCTTATTTCGTGCTTATTTTTTATCTATAGAAAAAGTGCTTTTGTAAAAATTGCTTATTTAGTGTTTCTCTAAAAAGTTGTAAAAAATGGCATGTAAAAAACATTGGGAATTGGGGGAAGTCAAGGGTGAGCAGGACTCGAACCCGAGACCATCTTCCCTATTCGAGCCAAATCGTTTTTTTACACAACACACGCCTAAAGTAAATAAGGTCGGGAAAGAAATGAAAAAGACAACTACCAACTCAACTCGCCCCTTGGGACTTTTTTCAGTTTAAGTTGCAAAATCAATTCTTTATAAGTAAGTTTTTAGGCAGTTTGGCTTATAACATTTTTTGGCTTATTTCACTGCTTATTTGATAAGCTGTTTTTCCCCACTTATTTTTCTTAGGATTCAACATTGTTCAAGCTACTTATAGCTAATTTTTTTAGATTTTAGTAAATATTTAGTAATTTTTAAACATTTAATTCTTTTAAATCTTTTTATTAATTCATTAAAAATTAGAAAAAAAGTCAAAAAATATAATTCTTTTTTAGAAAATTTTCTTTTAACATTAAAACTTAGGAAAATTAGATTTGCGTTCGTAGGGTTAAAATTGCAAAATTTGGTTTTTTAAAGAACGAGATTGAATCCCGTTCATGTTTTTAGTGTTTTTAAGCTTAAATCTTTTCCATTTTTGGTCTATTTTTCTTTGTTCTAGCTTTTTAGTCAATTAAGACTTATAAAAACCAAAAATGATCATATTAGGACTTTAATTTTGATAATTTAGGGTTTTTAGTCCCGTTAGGATTCCCCGTTTATGCTGTTTTTAGTTTAAAATTGTGTCTTACCTTAATGTTCTTAAGTTTTTTTGCCTTAAAAAATTTTCTCCCGTAGTTTTAGATTACCCAATCATAAT
The DNA here is from genome assembly GCA_026074375.1 of Tanacetum coccineum. Taxonomy (NCBI): domain Eukaryota; kingdom Viridiplantae; phylum Streptophyta; class Magnoliopsida; order Asterales; family Asteraceae; genus Tanacetum; species Tanacetum coccineum. Next base: position 19,248 of record BQNB010030125.1, read on the forward strand.
CCTTGTCCCATTCCATTCAAGCATCGATTCTCAAAATGCCTCTCGACTTTCAATTGCATTCCTCGTTAGGGATAACGATCCGGGAATCATACTCCCGGATTACTATAATTGAGATTTTTTGATTCTTATCCTTATATATTTATATTTATATATTTTATATTTATATTTTAAAGGGTTGATCAAGAGATTGTCACGTACCTCGTATGCCAGCTAATAACAGCTGGATCCACCAATGAGATCATCCATGTATGGCCAGATCTAGAAACCTCGTACTTGACCCGTAAATGATCACCGCCACAGAAATGCTAAAAAAAAAAGAAATTTCGTAATCAAATATAACACTTTCAATCCATTTAATTCTGAACCTCTATGTCTACAGTATCGTCGACCTATCATCTGACATATCCATTCATAGATGGCCACGAGTGTACCTAAAAACCTCCTGAGTGGTACCACAAGAATGCTGCCAAGCCGTCCACCGTAGCCGAACACGGTACCACGCGTCAATGGCTTGTCAACGTGGTCAACGGCGGCAGTCAAATGGCGGCCACCGAACGGTCAAGACTACGTTCGCCGTGGAGGACACCACCGTCATACCAACCACCGTCGGAACACCCACCGGACCACCGATCAACACCAGGATCAACGGTAGTTGAACCGCTATCAACGGCGTGTCAGGTCAGTCATAGGCCGGGTCAGGTCGGGTCCATGGGGTGGGTCAGGGATCAGGTCGCCACATGTCAGCATGCCGATGTTCAGCAGGTGAGGACCCCACTAGCTGACGTGACATCCGAACGAGGCAAGCCACGTGGCGTAAGTTGATAGAGGTGGATAATACCCGACAGCAGATTCGAACACGGGACATCTTGGGTGAAACCTTAAACCCACACAACTTACCATCTGTGTTGGGCATGCTTTCAATATTATGGTTGCAAAATTAATATTTAACATATAGTTATTTGGACTAGTTCATTATTAGTAGAAAGGTTCAAACAGGGATGAAAAAGGTTCAAAATAAAAAGGTTCAAATATGAAAGGCCGGTACCGTTGGACTCGTAATTTCGTGCTCTTTCCAATGGTGTGATCGAGGAATATTAACGACTTCGTTTGAACCTCGATAAACGTAAAAACGTCATCGAAAGTCACCCGAAAATTACCGTTTTTGCTTTGTTTTCAATCCTTTGTACCTGTAAGACATAAAAACACAATACAAACATATTTGCAACATATTTATCCATATTTTAGTGTTTTAGTCCGTTTATTAGCTTTTTCCGAGGTACAAATGATGTGTGTTTTAGCGCACATCAAATTCCCCCACACTAAGCCATTGCTGGTCCCACACGCAATGTAAATAAAACACGCCCGAAAATAAATAATTAAATCCCCTTTTAACTTATGACCCCTCACAATCAAACAAGAACAGAAAAGGTCCATTAAGAAGGTTCAAAAATCATTTATTTTGAAAGCGCCCCCGTTTTAAAGACCACTTTATTTAATAATACTGCGCGCGCGCGCGAGCGCGTCGAGCAAGAAGTAATAACATTATATAAAAGGCTTAAAGAACGGGAGTCGTTCATCCTTGATTTCTACACACCAACGAAAACTTAAAAAAAATTACAAGTTAAATATCAGATAGAGAGTGCGAGCGCGTCGCCTACACATAAATGCTAATTGTGTAAGTGAGCGAGCGCATCTTAACTTTTCGCCTCCTCATTATTCCTAAACGAGATCCTCTAAAGATTTTATATTATTATTAATTAGTGATAAATAAATTATGCCCTTATTAATATAAAGTAAACCCGGTTTAGACCATAATTAGTTTGAAATCATTTCCTAAAGAGATGATATGGTGAGAATAAGGTCCACATTAAGGTTCTAATTTCGCATGATTTAGATGTTATCCTTTTTATTTCATCCACAACAACTCAACTACGAGTCTAGAGATGGAGGCTTTATTTAGATAACCCCGGAGTCGAAATTGATGATCGTATTTATACTTATTAATTATTGCAACATTATTAAAACCTCGGTCTTTAATAAGGCTACAACAATCGGTTGTTAGCCGGCAAGATGCAGCAAAACATATTTCGACCTCGGTAATATTCCTCCGACCTTTTAGAAGGCAGCAACATTCGGTTGTATCGCAAGATGCAGCAAACTTTTATCATGTTTCGGATTATATATAACTATGTGCCTTATTTTGAAGAGCTGTCAAAACACGGTTGTGAGCCGACAAGATTCAACAAAACTTTATCAGCCCAAAGTTTTTATTATAATTCTTTCATCCACCATGTTTTTTTTGACCTGATATACACTGTCACTATCGGTAAATAGCGAGCCGACCTTAGATCTAGAAGTCTTATTTTTCTGCTTCGTTTTTATTACATAATTATTATTATATAGCCAAATTTCAAGTCCTGTGGTCTTCTTAAAAACAACTGCCACATCGGAATGAGCTAGCCGACCATTGGTCAGGTTCCATTTCCCACACTACACTGACAAAACCCCGATGGTTACCCTTACTTTCACCAGAAGGAATCTCTACGAAGTGATTTAAACTAAGAATCGCAAAAACCTAAAGCAACTTTATTTTATTCAACAATTATATAGCGTTTAGTAAGCTGGTGGGAGCAAAAAGCCACAATTAACCTCTATGAGCTCTAAAGATATCCAACTAATCCACGCTTAGCATCAAACTTATATTTAACTCTATCATATTTCGTCCTTTGCAAAATTTTAAAGTTGAGCAAACGCTTAGTCTAAAAAGCTAAGGAGAAAGCTAGAGTTTAAAACTCGGTCAAGTCAAAAGCTACCTAGTTCTACATACTAACGGTCGCAACTTATTTCTATATTTAATATTCTTCATCATTTTTTCATCAATTTTTTTTCAATTTTATATATATATATATATATATATATATATATATATATATATATATATATATATATATCATAATAAAACAATAAAAATTTTAAAATTTTGGTCAAAACGGGGTTGCGTGGGAACACATATAGGCACAGGTATGATCACATTTCGATAGAAATCCCCCCATACTTAGAATGTAACATTGGCCTCAATATTTAAAAATATCGGGTTTTACCCCCACACTTAGGAACGAAAAAAAGCAAATGCAAAAAATTCCAAGTGTGAAAAGGGAAACACAATATATATACATGATCATGATTAAGGATTCCATAATAAGTAGAAGATTGAAGACGGGCGATTGGATATTGAAAACAAGCACGGGTCTTCATGGGGTCTTAAGGAATCCGCAAAAAGCAAAACCACATACCATAAGAAAGAAGACTCCCACCGACACTTGGCGCATATAAAATAACACACTCACTTATTAATCAAGAAAATAGAAAGAAGAAAAGACACGGGTTGCCTCCCGAGAAGCGCTTATTTTTGTTCACCGAGTCTTGAGCCTGACTCGATCCCCCATACTTGAGCTGGTCAAGGAGGATAGAAATGGAGATACGGAACATCTAAGAGAGGGGTGTCCCCTCCAAAAATCATCATCGAGCTTTTATAAAAATTAGAAGTGATTTCGCCCCGATGAGATAAGAGAGGAGAAATGAGAATACCAGGTTTGAACACTTTGTCCTTGTTTTCGGATGAAAACGGAAGCAAAGTGTCAAACACTGGAGAAAGAGGATCATGGATGAATGAAATAGAAAATTCCCCAGTCACCCCGTGAAAAAGTCTTCTCGGTATTGAGCACTTCAATGAATATCCCCAGATCGATAATCTTGTTTCCGGATCTGAGGATATCATGAGAAGGAGTGAAGTCCAAATCCGGATCAAGGGTGGGTAGGGTGGGCAAAATATTAGGCATAAGAACATAGTGTTCAGAAATACCCTTCACCACTTTGGTTGTCAAAACACCCGTATCGGGCTCAAAATTAAAGAAAACCTCAACATCCGGTGGTTTCGGAGGAGGACGAGGAGGTGACGGATCATTAAAATGATCAAGGTTAGATGACTCAATTTCGGGAAGGGGAAGGGGATCAATGCTAAGCAATTCTTCAAGAAAACGGATATCCCCTTCCGAGTCATAGTCGTCATTCTCAATGCCCGGTGGCATCGAGTCATCCGGATCAAGAAATAAATCGATCTCCTCCATAAGAGTCACTAGCCTCAACTGAGATAGGATATGGGTAGGGAGACTTGATAATCGTATCAACATTTTCGGAATTACGTTCTTCCAGCGGTCGTGGAGATGAATTATCATACAATAAATTCTCAACAAGACGGATTTCTTCCTCTAGATCAAAGTCGGCTTTCTCAATTCCTGGTGGAATCGGATCGATATGAGCGAGTTCACCGGAGAACTCCTTGAGAAGAGAATCAATCTTAGGAGAATAATCAATCAAAGTATCTCGATTAAGCAAAGATTCGATAAGATTAGATTCGGCATTGAAATAATGCGGATCTATCTTAGTAGAAATGATTTCTTCATCATCAAAAAGAGGGTTCGAATAAATTTTGAAATTTTCCATTGGAACGTCCTCATTAGAAAGTGACTTGTCATCACTAGAGGTGAAATCGTCGTTAGAATCAAAGAGAGGATTTGAGACAGTCGAAAATTGGGAGAAGATCATCAATTAACGGGCACATCACACCGACTTTCATTATCGAAGTAACCGTACGGACAATCGACATTGGGATAGGGAACAACTAGGTTTTCATCACTATACATTATTTACTTCGTCCGATTCCGTTTTCCGGAATAGTGTTGAAGATGCTCATACCCCCCATACGTAGAGGAGTGACTCCAGGTTCTTCAGTTGGTAAGTCGTGTGTAATTGCATTAACCGGAGAAATTTGAGGTGTTTTATTCAAAGGAATAGTGCTCTCCTTATGAATAACTTTAAAATTCTTCAAACTCTTCGTAATACGAGTTCTATGTTTAGTCGCTTGCTCTACGATATTCTTAACTTCCTATTTTTCCTTATCGAGACGTTGAGAATTCAAAAATAATCGAGAGAAGTTTAGAATTAAGAGCACTCTCCATTAAATCATCAACATTATTATGAATACAGTAAAGCTCTTTTTGTCGACAAATTTCAAGCATATTCGGCATCGTATCTTCCATATTTTGCTTTTGCTCTTCACAAACTTTTGTGCCACACATTTCTTCAATAAGTTGACGAAAGACGGGTTTCGGTGAAAATTCTTCCTTTTCTTGAGTTGCCTGCTCTTGTTCATGTAATTCTTGTTCTCTTTGAGCTATAAGTAAAGCCTCCTGCTTACGTAACTCTTGATTCATTCTTTCCGTAAAATCTTCCATCATTGTATAAAGTTCGTTATTAAGCTGATTCAGATTATTGATGTAATGATGCGGGGGTTCAATTTGGTCAAAACCAGAATAGTTAGAATTAATGAGTTCAAAAAAGTGGATTGATTTATCGGTGACCATTGAAAACTTTCAATGAAGGGACCCCCGCAGTTTTTCCAACAAACAAAGATTTAGTTTGTTGGAAAATTGGATGAAGTATTAGTGGAAAATTATTATCGAAGTTTTGATCGAAACACGAGTTCTGATTGTAAACAAACGGAACTTGAGGTGGACAATCGTAACCATAATGATCATCGTTTCCACATAACTCACAAATATACGTCTCGTACTAGGGTTGTGGAGGGTAGTCGGAAAAATTAAGAGAATTAGGATTTGTATCATATTTACAATGAAAACAAATTCCTCCATAATGCATATTTCCACACCTTTCGCAATTACATTGTCGACAAATCGAACCGTCTAAAGGACCTCCACACCCGTAGCAACTAGGTTGGTAATATGACGTCATTAGAATTAAACAATGTAGAGGATAAGAAGAAAGAATTAAACGAATTTGAAGTTAAAGAAAAATATTTTTTAAAATTTTTATAAAGATAATATTAATAAAAATAAAATATTTTTGGTATTGTTTTAATATCTATAAAGAAAAGGAAAAAAAAAATTATTTTTATATTTATTTAAAGAAAATAAAATGAAAATATTTTTGGTATTTTAAAATTTTAATGAAAGAAAATAAAATAGAAAAAGGAAAATATTTTTGGTTTTTATATTTTTTTATAAGTACGAAAATAAACTTTCAAGACGAAAGGATCTCCAAGGCACTAACTACAAACACTTCGCGTAAATCGTACACCTCTCCCCGGCAGCGGCGCCAAAAACTGATTCGATAAAATATATATAATATATAATATCAAATAGTAATAGTATAGAGAGTATCCCGTTTGATATGACAATTACTTTAGGAAAAGTAATAGTTTATCTCCCGGATGTCGTATCCCGACGAGAGATGAATTTGAAATCCACGAAAGCGTTTTGTTTGATGCTTGAATATCGAATATTTTTGTTTTTGGTTTTAAACTAAAAATTTAATAAAAATAAACTATATTAAAACTAGATAGCAAATAGCGAGCAATTAAACGGAGAACGATATATTATAAAAGGTATGCTTGCTAAGTGTATTGATTAGATCCTTAAGTGTGAATTAAACATACAATTAAGTCCCTATTGATGAACCAATATCTTTCTAACGAATTATCTTCTCACAACGTTGGCTTATATTGAAAACAACTATTATTAAGATATCGATTACTAAATTAATGCGTAATTATTCTTACGGCTTTTTTTCCGTTCGAATAACCAAAACAATAATTTCAGTAATATAAAAATTACTAATCAATATTTTCCTTTTTTATTATATATTCATAACGACTAATTCCAAAACAATTTAACACTTAGCAAGCATATATAAAAATTCCACTCACTGCGCATTTTAATTAAGCTAACACTAATCAACAAAGCAAACATAAACATTTTTAAACTAAATAAATCTAAACTACTAAAATTGAAAAGAGAAAGAGAATAGACCCGAAATGAAGAACCGCAATGATATAAAACCACCCGATCTTACAAACTTAATAAACAAATAAGCTTATCACCTAAAAAGCATCACTTCACAAATTAGGCAATAAATAATGTGTCAACTTTATCTACTAATTACTTCCATAAAAACCATAAAGATCAAAACTTTATCTATTTATCAACCTTATAACTAATTATTTTCATAAAAACTATAAAGATCAAAACTTTATCTATTTATTAACCTTATAAGACCCTTAAGCTCCGGCCTTAGATGTAGAAGGATGGAATAAGAAATAAGACATGAAAAGTTAGAACAAAATAAGCTAATAAAAAGATGAAAACTTTAGATCTAAATCCACCCGAAACTAAGGTGTTCAATCAAGTGAACTCGGATCGGGTATATTTAAGGATTTAGATCTAAGAAAAATAAGCTAGAATTAAAAAACTAAATTTATGCTAAAAAATAAGCTAGAAATATAAGATCTATTATTTTTAGATCTAATCCACCCGAAACCAAGGTGTTCAATCAAGTGAACAAGAGACGGGTATATTTAAGGATTAGATCTAAAAACAATAAACTAGAAAAATAAGCACTCGAAAATAAGCTAAAATAAGCTCACTCGAAAAGCTCTAAATCAAAAACAATATAAAATAAGCTAGTCTAAATAAGCTATTGAAGAAGCTTATTAGAATATAAGCTTAAGAGATCGGATCCAAAAATAAGCTATAAGCATGAGCTTATTTGGAAATAAGCAAAAGAAAAGAAAGAGTAGAAGAATAAGCATAAATAATAAGCATAAAGATAAAAAAACATTAATTAAAACCAACCTTAAAAAGCATCTTCATTCATGAGAAATAAGCCAATACAATAAGTTGAGAATAAGCTAAAAAGCTTTTACAATAATAAGCTAAACTATTCTACTCCTAAAATTAAAACTACACTAAAATCTAACTAAATTCTCTCTCACTAAATTCTAACACCCCAATTGAGCTGTGATGCGTGTTGCTTTTATAGCCCCAAGTAGGTGAGGGTATTTTTGTCCTTTCAAGCCTCCATCCAATTATATTGCTGGATCTAGGGGTATTTTCGTCATTTTGCACTCCACCAACCGCCTCATTATTGCCTATGATTGGCATACGCCTTCCTCGTACTGACTGCTACAGTACCCCAGACTGACACACGCCAGTGTCACGTGTCACCATCTGATTGGTCCAGCCGTCACCTGAACATTACCTCGTACTGACGCTACAGTACCTCGGACTGACACACGCCAGTGCCACGTGTCACCATCTGATTGGTGCCACGTGGCATTTTCATTGTTCACCCACCGTTGGTTAACCGCCGGTCAACCGCCGCCGGACCCCCGGTCAATGGTGGTCAACGACGTTGGTCAACGGTGGTCAACACCGCCGGACCACCGCTGGACCACCGGTCAACGGCGGCGATCAACGACGGTCAATGGTGGCGGACCACCGTTGACCACCGTCGGACCACTGCCGGACCACCGGTCAACCACCGATCAACGGTAAGTCAACTGCCGGGTCGGGTCAGGTCTTGGGCCGGGTTGAGTCGGGTCTTGGGCCGGGTCTGGTCGGGTCTTGGGTCGTGAGGGAATAAATCCCTCACCCGAATCAAACTCGGTACCTCTTGTATAGAGGCTATTCGCACTTCCGCTGTGCCAAGCATAGCCTCATGTATATACATGCAAAATATAATATATAAACCCATTTTAAACTTGGTCTAGTCCTTGGCTGAATTGGGGGTGGTGCGGGGTAGGGGTGTGTATGATTTGGAGGAGGGGGGGGGGAAAGAGGGTCGCCGTGGAGTGGAGTTGGTTGGAGAGTTAGGAGTGGCGACGCGCATTGTTCGTGTGGGTGGAACTGGGTGGTGGTGACGGATTAGTAGAGGGGAGGTCGGCGAGTTGGAAATGTGGAATCGCTGTGCGGGTGGTTACATCCTTTCGGGGTAGGCTGGGCGTTTTTGAAGTTTGTGAGCAGGATAGACGGATGTTGGTGGAGCGCTGTGAGCGGTTTGGGCTGGGGGATGGATGTTGGGGATGTTCATTTTAGTGGTAGTGGGGGGATGTAGATGGATGGCTGCGGAAGGAGGAGGAGGGGATGTTGGGGGGCGGGGTGGGTGGTAGCGAGGTGTGGGGCGGAAGGCGGTGCAGCGTATGGGGTGTGGAGGGGGGAAGGGGGTCCAGGGAAGTTAGAGTGGGATTGGGTGTGTACGCGGCGTGAGGTGCGAGTTGTCAAGTAGAGGGGCTATGGGGGGTATCTTGGGTGGCTGGCTGGGTGGGGTGGGGGTTCGGGGAGGTCGTTGGGGGGTTGGGGTGAGAGCGGGTGGGAGTGTCGAGGTTGGTTGGAGGGATACATGGTAGGAGATTGGGGTCTGGGGGGACTGTGGGTGGCAGACAGCAGGGGGGGGGGGTTAGAGTGGGGCGAGGGGGAAGCAGGGTGAGGGAGAGGGGGGGAGCTTCTGGGCGTGGGGGTGCTGTATAGGTAGGTGTGGGGTGGGGGGGGTTGAGAGGGGGGTGGCGCAGAGTGGAGGGGCGTGTGGGGGGTTTGGGGGAGGCGTGGGATGTAGTATGGTGCTCGAGAGGGTGGGCTGGGGGTGGGGGAAATGTTTATGGGTGCGCGCGGGGTGAGGATGGGATAGGCAGGGGGTATCTATGTTAGATGGAAAGGAGTGTAAAAATAGGGGTTGGGGTGGGAGGGGGGGGGGTGGATGAAGAGTGGGCGTAATGGCGATGTGGGGGTCTAAATGGAGAGGGGGGGGGAGCATGGGTTTGGAAGGTGAGTGGTGGAGTAATAGGTGACTGGTATCGGGTGTTCTGGGGGAGCGTTGACGGTGAAGAGGATGACCGGTGTGTGGGGGGGGGTTGGTGAGTGAAGGGTGCGTGGGCGTGAAGCAGTGGGGTGTGGGGAGGGTAGGGGGACGGTAGATAGGGGTGTTGACGGGCTTCATGCTGTAAGGGAGATGGAGCGGGGTCTACGGGGGGGGGGGGGGGAATGAGGGGCAGAGATGCGGAGGTGGGGGGGGAGGGCGCGGGGAACCTATGGCAGGAGAGGAGCGCTCTGGGGTGGTGCGTTCAGGAAGGTAGGGGATGGGGGTATGGCAGAGCGAGAGAGTGGTCGTGGGTGGAGGGGATGGTTGGGTGAGTGGTTGAGATCGTGGTGTGTGAAGTCGGGTTCGGTGGAGGGGTATATGAAGTGTTACTTGATGTAGGAGAGTATATGGAGGGGTCTGGGTGAGGGCGAAGGGGAGTTGAGGGATGTCGAGGGTGGGTATGGGGGACGGGTATGGGATGTGAGGATCTTGAAGGGGAGAATTGGGGGATGGCGTCGGGGGAGTGCGCGTGCACCGGGAAGTATGGGGCGAAGGGGGGGGTTGGGAGGGGCGTAGGGGGGTGAGGTAATGGGGAGGGTGGCGGTTATAAAGAGAGTTGCGAGGGTGATGGTGGGGTGCCGGGCCGGGAGGGCGTGGGAGACGTGGGGGTGCGGGACGGAGGGGGGGATAGGGGCTGCGGGAGAGGGCAGGAGAGATCGGTGATGAGGAGGGGGGGTCTTATTGGCGGGCGGTGCTGGGTCGCAGATGTGTGGTTTTAAAGGGCTTTGGATGGGGTGGACGGAGTTTGGTTAGGCTGGGGGGGGGGAGGTAGTGATGGAGAGAGGTGATGATAGCCTAGGGGGGTGAGGGGCGTGGGCGGGTCGGCGCCGGGGGGCGTTATGGATGGAGTGGGGGTTCGCTGGCTGGGGGTGGTGGCGGGGCCTTGGTTGTTGGTTCTGGTGGTGTAGGATCTGTGTCGTGGTCGGGGGGGGTGGGGTGGTAGGGGAAAGCTGGGGGGAGGTGAGGGGGATGAGGAGTGGGGGGTTAGGAGCGTTTTTGTGTATGGGGTGAAGAGTAGGGGGGAGGGGGTGGGGGGGCAGGGGTGTCTGCGGTGTGGGAGGTGGATGCTGGTGGGGGGTGGGTGTGGTTAGGGGGGTAGGGCGTTAGGTGCGTGTCAAGGGACTAGGGTGGTTGATTCTGTGATGGTGTGGGGGGGGGGTGGGGCGGGGGCGGGAAGAGGGTTTGGCAGGGCAGTGTTGGGGGGGATACGCGTCGAAGGGGGGGAGAAGGTGACGTTGGGGTGGGATATGGGCGGGAGAGAGGGCTTGGGTGGTGGGCCTGTGGCGGGTGCGGTGGAAATGTGGTAGATCTATGAAGGGTGGTGGGGACTAGGGGGACGTTATGGGATGGTGGTTACGAGGGGCGTGGGGCGTGTGGAGATCGGGAGGGAGGGAGTAGATGGGAGGTTTCGTGCTGGTGGATTTGTCGCGCTGCTGTTTGGTGGGTTATCGCGATTGTGCTGGCTTGATGCGTGGAGGTGTGGAGGAGGAGCGATTGGGTGTGGTGTCGTGGTTTGGCTATGGGACGAGTAGTGTGGGGAGAGATCGTGTGGTGCTGGGGAGGGGGGGTAGAGGCGATAGAGTGTATGGTGCGACTAAGTCAGAGAAGAGGTGGTGTGCATGAATCATGGGGGGGCGGGGGGAGGGTAAGGACGAGGTGTGTAGCGGGGGTTGTGTAGGGGCTGGAGGTGAATGGGGTGTGGGGGAGTGTTGGGTCCAGGGGGGGGTGGGGAGAGACGGGCGGGTGGCGTGTTGGGGAGGGGTTAAGTGGAGTGGTGTTGAGTTGGGTGAAGTGGTAAGGGCATGGGGAGGGAGTCTGTATGGGGAGGGGTGGGGTTGGTTCGGGGGGGGGGGGTCTCGGCGGGGGGGGCAGGAGGCGGGGAAGAGGTCACCTGCGGGGATGGGGGGATTTAGTGGTGGGTTGAGGAGTGTTATGGGATGTGGGGGTGTTGTGTCTTGGTTATTGGGGTAAGGGCTGGGGGAGGGTGGGGGTGTGGGGGCTGGTGAGAAGGGGGGATGGGGGTGCCTGGGGGGGGATAAGTAGGGCTGAAGTGGGCTATGGGCGTGGGCGGGAGGTGGCTGTGAGGGTGCGGTCTGGGTTTGGGTGCGTTTGGGGGGGAGGGGGGTGAATCCCAGGCGGTGTAGCGGCGGATTTCGGGAGTGGTGGTAGGTGATGGGATGTCTCGGGAAGGGGGATGTTTGAAAGCATGCGGGAGAGAGGATGGGGGGGTTTTGAGAAGGGGGAGAGTGGATTTGGGGGCGTGTGTGACATTGCAGTGGGGTGGTGCTGTATTGTGGGCGCTTAGGGAGGAGGGGAGAGTGGTGCGGGGGACGGGAGGGGTGATGTCGAGGGGTCTGGGGTGAGGTGGATTCGTGGGGGAGAGAGGGTGGAGTGTAAGGCGGGGGGTGCTGGGGGTGATTGAGCGGGAAGAGTTAGGGTGATTAGAGGAGCCGGGAGAGGGGTGCACAGGGGTAAGGTGTGTTGGGGTGTTGTTCGGGGACGGGGAGAGGGATGGAGTTAATGGGGGGGGGTGTAGTGAGGGGTGTTGGATATAGTTTGGGGTGTAAGCATACGGGTGACTTGGTCTGCGTGGGCGGAAGGTTGAGGTGGGTGTGGTCGGAGAGGGGGTGACGGGGGGAGTGTATGAGGGGGCGGTTTTAGGGAAGAGGCAGTAGAGTGGAGGCGAAGTTTGGGGGGCGAGGTAGGGGATGATAATGAGACGGGACCGGAGGGAGGGGGTGGGGGATGGGTGGAGGTAAGTTGTACTGGTGTGAGGGGCGCAGTCTTTTGGTGCGCGGGAGATGGGTGGTGGGATGTGTTGGTGCTGAGGCGGGTTGCGCGCTGGTGCTCTGGCGGTGAGCGATTGCAGATTAGTTTGCTGGCTGGTTGTGGCGGCGGAGGGACATACAGGGTGGGGGTTGGGATGAAGTGGGTAGGGGAAATGGTTGGTGGGTAGTGGGTCTGATATGGGAGGCATGCGGGTAGGTGGGGGGGGGGGGAGGTGGCAAAGGGGTGCGGGGGTAGGAGATGGATGGGTTGAAGGTGGAGGAGGAATTGGTGGTTTGGGGGGGGGGTGCGAGCGGGAGGGGTGGTTAAAGAGGGGGAGGGGGGAGGAGGGTTTTTGCGACTCAGAGAGGCACCGGGTGAGGTGGTGAATGGGTGGATATGGGTGGGTTTAGGGGGTCGGGAGGGGGAATGGCCAGTGGGGGGTCGGAAGTGGAGGTGGGGGGTGGGTGATGGGTGGTATGGGCGCTAGGGGGGATGTCATGGGAGTGGGTTAAGTAAGTGATGGGTTTGTGATAGGTAGGCTGGTGGTTTAGGGTGGACGTTCGGGGTGGGGGGTTGGGGTGGGGTTTGGGGAACGTGGGTAAGGGTGACTGGGGTGTTGGTGGTGAAGTGTGGTGGGGGGGGGGGAGGAGCAACGGGGTCGTGGGGGGAGTGGGAGCGGAGCGGGGGCGGCTGGGGGGTCGGAAAATTTGGGGTGGCTGAGGGTGAGGAAGGCGAGAAAGGGGGGGGGTGGGGGGGAGTAGCGGATGGTGGTACGGTGAGTGTTGTAGAGGTTGAAAGTTGGGTTCGAGGGGATGAGTGTTGTGTGCTGTGGGGGGTGTGGGTCGTCAAGTGGGGGGGGGGAGGGGAGGGGGGTGTTGCGGATTGGCGAGGCGGCGGGGGGTGGGCTGGGCGGGGTTGGGGATGTAAGGGGATGCGAGTTCGGGGTCGGGTGGGTGGAGGTTGTGGGTGGGGGAATGGTAAGGGGGTGGGTGGGGATGGGCGGGAATCGGGGTCGGGGGGTGTAGAAGGGGTAGGTGGGTGGTTTGAGGGTGAAGGGGGGTGAGGGTAGAGTGCGACTAGGGGGGAGGTGTGGGGAGAGGGGGGGCGAAAATGCGGGTTGGGGCGGTGGTGGCAGAGGCGGGGAGGGTGGGAGGGGGGAGAGGGGTAGTTATTGGTGTTGGGGAGAATGCATATCGGGTAGGTTGGGGTTAGAATATGAGAGTAGGGTGTCGATGGGGAGGGGGCAGATTTGGGGGGTATGAAGTTGGCATAGGGTGGGAAATGAAGGGGTGCGGGTTTTGGTTAGAGGTGAGGGGGGGGCGGTGGTTAGTTTGTTGGGGTTGAGTGCGGGTGTGGGGGGGAGGAGGGGGAAAGTTAGCGGGTTGTGGTGGTGTGGGGGGTTTTGGTGGAAGATGGGTAGTGGGGCGGGTGGGGGGTGGGGGGATATGGTTGGGGGTGGTGGATGGGAGGGGGGCTCACGGGCGGTTGGGGGGGCGAAGAAGGGGGTCTATGTTGGGTTATTTGGTAGGGTAGGGCGGTTGAGGGGCAGTCGGGGGTGTGGACGCGGGGAAAGGGGTGGGATAGGGAAGGCTAGGGGTGTTGGTCGTTTTTGGGGGTGTCGGAGTTGTGGGTTGGTGGGGTGGAGCGCGACGGGAATAGGGTTGTGGGAATGGGGAATGTGGGAGGGGGTGGTGGGCCGAATGGGAGGGATGTGGGGGGGTTGAATTGGGAGGAGGGCGTGGGATTGGGCTGTTGGAGGTGACGGTGGTGGGAGATGGGAGGGGGAGGCATTAGGGGGGGTTACGGAGGGGGCGGTTGATTGGGGGGTGGAGGCGGTGGGGGTTGGGCGGGAGAGGTGGATAGGTGGGGAGAGTCGTGTGATTCAGGCTGTGAAGTTGGGGGTGAGGGCAGAAGGGGAGGGCTGGGGGGGGGGAAGTGCTGAGGAGTACCTGGGATGCGGGTTAGTGTGGCGAGGGCTGAGGTGGGGTGTGGCTAGATGTCGTTGAAAGGCGGTTGGGGGATGGGTGGATTATGGGGGGAGTTGGTTATGGGGGGGGGTGGGGGTTGTGTGGGGGTGGAGGGAGGAAAGGGGGGGGGGGGGGGAAGGTGGGGAGGTTGGGTTCGGGGTCGGGTTAGATGGGGTGGTGGAGGATTTGGGTGCGGAGAGGGGTGTATCGTGAGAGTGGAGGGAGATATTGGGGGGGTGATATCCGGCTCAGTGCATTGGTGGGGCGGTGTGAAGGGTAGGGGTCTAGTGGGTGGATGTAGGTTGGGGGTGGAGACGTAGTGGGTGGGGGTGGGGACGGAGGGAGGGGTCTGGGAGTGGGTGGGTGGGGGGTGACGTATGGGGTGGAGTTGGTGGAGGTGGGGGCGGGGGAGGGCGGTTCAGTTGGATGGAGGTGGGGCAGGGAGTTGAGGTGTGGGGGTAAGAGTGGGTGGGGGGGGTGGGGGTTGGGGGGCTGGGGGGGTGTTGGGGAAGGGGTTGGCTGGGGTTGGGAGATTGAGTAGTGTGGGAGGGTGGGTTGTACAGTGGTGGTGAGGTAGGGTGTTGCGAGGTGAGGAGGGTGTGTGGGAGCGGGGGGGTGGTGGATGTAAGTGCGGTGGGGTAGGGGAGTTGATGTTTGGAGGGGGGTTGCGGGAGTAGGTTTTGGGGGGGTTTTCGGAGGTTGTGTGTGGTTGGGGGGTTGGAAGGGATGTGTTTGGTGGGGGGAGTTGAGGGGTAGGGGGTGAAGTCGGAGGGGTGGATGGGTCGGGATTGGTGGGGTCGGGATGTTGGAGGAGGGAGTGATCGTGTTTTGGTTTGATGCGTGGCACACTGGTTGCTGTGGGACCGTTGGGTGAAGAATGGCGGGGGGGGTGCACGGGGGTGAGAGGGTGGGTATAGGGAGTAGTGTTCGGCGGGTGTGGAGGTTTCGGGGGAGGGATTTTGTATGCGGGGTGGGAGGGGGTGGGTGGTGCGGGTTGGTGTCGGATGCGTGATTGAGTGGGGCGGCGAACGCAACTGGATAGGTAAGAGAGGCGGATGGTAGGAGTGGGAGATGTGTTTGGGGGGGGGGTATGGGGGTCAGTAGGTTGCGCCAAGGTGGGGGGTGTTAGGTGGCGTATGGTGTTGCTTGTCGGTTGGAGGCGGGTTAGAAGTCGTCGTTCGGGGAGGTGAGGAGGGGAGGTGGGAGATATGAGTTAAGTGTTGGTTCGGGAGGTCGGGACTTGCTAGGAGGTAGTGGACGATGGGGGAGGGTTGGGAGGATGGAGTGAGGTGTTGGTTTGGAAGGGAGGCGGTTTGGGGAGGTGGGGGGGTAGTATGAAGGACTGGGAGAGGGGGAGGCATGTTGTCGGTGGGGGGTAGTGGGATGGTTAGCGGTGAGTGTGGGTGGGGATGGAAACTATTGATTGAGGAGAGGCGAGGAGGGTCGTGGTGTGGGGGTATGGAGGAGGGGTGTGGGAGATGTAACGAGTAGGTGTGTAGGGGGAATTGCTTGGGGGTTGATGGAGTGTGGGAGGTTGGGGGTGGGGGGTGTGGGATTGGTGGGTACAAGTCAGAGCAGGGAACTTGTTGGGGGGGGGTGGGGGGGGGGAGGGTGGGTGTGGGTTGGTGGTGGGTCGGGAGGGCAAGGGGTGAGGGATAGTATAAGAAGGGGGAGGGGAGGGTGGGGGGAGTTAGATGTGGCGGGGGGGGGAGGAGGGGTGGATGTTCGGGATATGAGGGGATGGAGGTGGGTGGTTGTGAGAAGGTGGGGGGACGGCATGTTGGGAGTGGCGGGGGGGAGGGAGTACGGTAGATGCATCGGTTTGGGGGGGAGGAGTTGGGGAGGCGTGGGGATGGCAGTGTTGTGGGTGGTATTAGGGGCTGAAGGGGGGTTAAAAGGTAAGGGTGGGGGCGTAGTGTGCTGTGACAGGGAGCTGGATGGGTGGTTTGGGGGGCGGGGGGCGGGGGGGGTGGAGGAGGGCGTGGAACAGGGTGAGGGGTGTGTGGGGGGTGATCATGGGAGTGTAGTGGGTGGAGGTGTGTGTGGTGCGGTAAGTTGGAAGTCTGGGTGGGAAGGGGTTGATGGGAGTCTGGGTATGGGGGAGGTCGGCGATGGAGGGGGTATGGGAGGGGGGGTTGAGTGGGAGGGCGTAGCATGAAGATCAATGGTTTGCCGGGCAGGGGAGTTGTCGAAAGGGAGGGGAGGGTGAAAGCGGTGGGAAGGTGGCGGTGTGGGAGGGGAGGGGGGGGGTGGTGGGGTGGGGTGAGGGGGTGGAGGCGGACTAAGGTTCGTCTTGTGGGAGGAGAGATCAGGTGGGGGGTGGGGGTGAGTGGGGGTGGGTGATTAGTAGGGAGGGTGGGGGAGGGTGTGGGGGAGATAAGGGTGGGTGGGGGGAATGGATGCGAGTGGGGGTTGTGAAATTTTTTGGGTGGGGGGGGCGGTGAAGGGGTGTTGGCCATTGGGGGGGGGGGATGTAGGGGGGGGATTGGCTGAGTGTTTGTGGGGGAGTTGTAGCTGGTGTAGGGATGTTGGGGGAGAGGGAGGTAGGGTGTGATGGGGGGGGGTGGGGAGGGGTGGTGGTTGGGGAACGAAGGGGAATGGAAGTTGGGTGGGGTGTGGGGGGTGGGCTTGGTATTAATTGTGGCGGATGGTTGGGACATCGGTGGGGAATACGGGCTTTAGGCGAAAGTGAGGGGGTTGGTGTGGGGGCTCTTGGGATGGGAGGGAGTGTTTGAGGGGGGGGGGGAGGGCGTGGGGAGGGGTGTGTGATAGTGGGAGTGGTTTTCGTAATGTGTTTGCGTAGGAGGGGGGAGTAGGGGGTGGGAACGCGGTTTGGGGGGGGTGATAGGAGTGGGGGGGGAGGAGTCGTATGAGTGGTGGGGGGGTGAGGGGGAGGGGAGGAGGGGGAGCTGGGGGGTGGGATTGGTGGGCGTGGGACGTGGGCGTGGAGTGTTGGGTAGAGGTGTAGTGGGGAGGGGTAAGTTGTTGGTTAGGGGGTTGTCTAGTCGCTGGTGGGTGAGGGAGGATGGTGTGGGGGTGTGCGGGGGAGGGTGGGGGGGGGGGTGTGGGGAGGGCGGGAGGTGGGGGGGTGCGTAGGCGTGGTGAGTGCTGGGGGGCTTTGAAGGTGGATGGTGGAAAAGGAGGGCAGTTTTTTATTTTGCGTTTTCTTTATATATTTCGTTGTTCATTGTTTTTACTTATGTTACGTTTTTTGTTATATATTTTATATTTTTTAGAACGTTAGCTATTATTATTCTCTTGTTCTTTAACTTGTTTTTTTTTTATTTTTTTTTTATCTCTTTTTATTTTTTATTTATTAATTCTCTTTATAATTTTGTACCTTTGTCTTATGTTATCTTTTATTTTTTTTAACAATTTTTATTATCTTTATTTATCGGATTTTTTTTTCGTTTTTTTTTCATTCGATCGTCTTTTTTTTTGACTATTTTCTTTTTGGTTTCATTTTATTTATGTTATACCTTTTATTTTATTTATAAATTTTTTTATTTCTTACTTTCTTTTTTTTTTCTCTTTTTTATCTTCTTTTATTTTTTTTTTTTACGTTTTTTTGCTTTTTAGGTTTTATTTTTGGTTTCCTTTTTTTTTCTTATCACTTTATTTTTTTTCTTTATCTATTTAGGTGCAGTCTTGGAGGCAACGTCATGAAAGCATTTTAGATATATATTATGCAGTAAAACAATGAAGGGGCGGAATTTGCATTACACCATGCGGCAAGAAAGAAAATGTTAGAGTGTGTTTGCCTTCGAAAAATTCTTGGTCTTACCTACTCTTGAACAAAAGATTTTGTGTTACAGGATCATTCCGCCCTAAAATATCTCTTTGCTAAAAAAGATTTCAAGGCGAGATTGCTTCGGTGGGTTCTCCTCCTTCAAGAGTTTAGATTCAAAGTAATTGACACAAAAGGAGCCGAGAATCTCGTGGCCGATCATCTTTCCTGATAAGAAAATCCGTATGAAAATGTGCTCGACCCAAAGGAGATAAATGAAAAGTTTCCTCTCGAGACACTTAATATGGTAACTTTTCATGGTGACTCAAGTACCCCGTGGTTTGCCGATTATGTAAATTACCACGCGGAGAATTTCATTGTTAAAGGGATGTCGTCCCAACAAAAGAACAAGTTTTTCAAAGATGTTAAACACTACTTTTGGGATGACCCCTATTTGTTCAAAATATGTGCGGATCAATATGTTCGGTCGCGGTTGTGTTGCAGGCAGAAGTTGTGACATCTTCACAGCTTGCCATAGTGGACCCACCGGGGGACATTACGGTGCCAACTACACCGCCAAAAAAGTTTTTGACTCAGGATTTTATTGGCCCACGATTTACCGAGATGCCCATGACTTGGTCACCCGATGTGACACTTGTCAGCGTCAAGGAAAAATTTCGCAACGTGATGAAATGCCTTAAATCTCCATCCAAGTTTGCAAAATCTTTGACGTGTGGGGCATCGATTTCATGGGGCCGTTCCCGTCTTCACGAGGGAACAAATACATACTCGTGGCTGTCGACTATTTGTCAAAATGGGTTGAAGCGAAAGCGCTCCCCACCAACGACGCCCGAGTTGTTTGCAAATTTCTTAAATCTCTCTTCGCCGACTTCGGTGCCCTCGTGACTATCATAAGTGATCGCGGAACCCATTTTGCATATGCGTTTGCAAAGGTTCAATGCTTAAATATGGAGTCACTCACCGTCTCTCCACCGTTCACCACAAATAAGTAGGCAAGTTGAGGTATCCAATCGTGGCTTGAAACGAATTCTTGAAAGGACCGTGGGCGAGAACCGTGCCTCTTGGTCGGATAAACTAGATGATGCACTTTGGGCCTTCCGTACCGCTTACAAAACACCCATCGGGTGTACTCCATACAAGCTCGTGTACGGAAAGGCATGTCATCTACCGATCGAGCTCGAGCACAAAGCCTAATAGGCCTTGAAGCATGCTAACTTTGACCTAGAGATAAGCCGGCGTGGTATCACCGTAAAGTTCAAATCAAATGAAACTAAATGAATCTTCGTTCAATCATGCCTATGAGAATCTCTTTGATCTATAAAGAGAAAACAAAGAGGATCCATAACTCAAAGATCAAAAACCGCGTTTTTAACGTCGGTGATCAAGTCCTCCTCTTTAACTCTAGATTAAAGATGTTCTCGGGAAAGTTAAAATCCCATTGGTCCAGACCATTCACCATTGACAATGTCTTTCCATATGGCATCATTGAGTTATCTTAAAACTCTAGGCTAAATTTCAAGGTGAACGGTCATAGAATTAAGCACTACTTTGGAGGGGACGTACCAAAATTAGTTGTCCCGGATCTCCAAACCTTCCCCAAGGACAAATGAATTTGGGGATTGGGTCAAGCTTAGTGACCCTAAACAAGCGCTTCGTGGGAGGCAACCCATGCTTATCAGTAGTTATATTTTGTAATAATGAATAAGTATTTTTTTTGTTGTGAGGAGGCTTGCCTCTTTCCATTCTCGTTTGCTTGTTTTTGTGATTGTCCAAGATTGTCCCGGATTTTTGAAGCCTCTCGTGCTCGTGGTTTTGTCCTTCGATCACAAGAGCTTCAAATTCTCAGCTTCATTTGGGAAATCCAATATCCTAATCTAATCGACTAATGTTTATCTTTAAGCATACTTAATAAACGGCTTAGGATTTACGTAGAGACCCTTCTTAAAACATTGATTACGATGTTTAATTCTAGTATGGGGGGGGGGTGATTTATCGATTTGATTATGCCTGCAGCTTTTGTTTTCGCGTAATCCTATTTTTACCACCAAAATTTCAAAAAAATTTAAAAATTTAAAAATTTTCAAAAATAAAATAAGTGTTTTGTCACAATTTTGACTTTCCTGTAGGGTAGAATGAGAATAAATTTTGACCCTTGCTCGAGCTGTTGAGCTCTAGCTTTGTTCTTAACGTTTAGGCTAAGCGTTCGCAAAAATTCAAGAAGAACAAAAAATGATAGAGTTGATTATGAGTTGATGCTAAACAGGTTATTTGGAAATCTAGTGCTCATGTATGTAATTTGTGGCTTTTCTCCCATAAGCTCCTAACCAGATTAATAATACGTGCTGTTTTTGGAGATTAAACTTAAATCAACAATTTTTATGTAGTGTCTAGCAAAAATTTTAGTCTTAGTTCAAATTTATACTTGAATTTTTCAAAAAGAAGTCTTCTTTATATCGTTAAAAAATAATTAATAAAAATAAATAAAAATAATTATTTGATGAGAATATATAAATAATTTAAATATAAAGTGGTCTGAATAAAGTTTTGTTTTATCTTGCCGGCACACAACGATGTTACAATAACTTCTAAGGAAAGGCTAGTGTAATGATTATAAAATAATGAGACTGATAAAAGTTTGCTGCATCTTGCTGGCTCACAACCGATGTTGCAGCCTTCTAAAAGGTCAAGGAAATCACCGAGGTCGAAATAAGACTCCTGGACCATGGTCGGCTCGCATACCGATGTGGCAGTTGTTTAAAGGACCGAGGTTTAATAATGATACGGCCTTCTAAAAGGTCGAGGGTTACAATTGCATCAATATCTTGTTTAATAGTAAGTGTGAATTAATAAATAGATCTCTTTTTGTTAAATTTAAATATGCTTTTGAACTTTGACTATTCTATTTTAAGTTTTTAAAATAAGCTATGTATATACGGGAAACCTAAGAGTTTTTGAAACCTAAGGTCCATGAGTCCCGATACTAGTCTCTGTGGGGTGTCAAAAGCCTGGTCACTTAGCGCAGGTTGGGAATGTGTGCCGAGTCGAAGTCGCTAGTATTGGGTAGGATCTCGCCTCTCAAAACGCATTATCTCGGGTGGACCTTCAAACTCATTACTCTCGGGTGGAACGTGAAGCATAGTATTTTGCAAAACGTTGATCCATGGTTGAAATTCAAAATAGCACATTCACTTAAGATATAATAATTGTCGGGAGTGAAAAGTTCACAAGTTGCAAATATGAGTAGTGTTAGCATCTTTACTGATATTTAACTGTGATTTCGTTTTAAGCTTGGTTTGGATAAGTGAAAAGTCGGGGACGATGAATTTATCCTTTTTGGGGCATTCTCGGATCGTAATGCATCTTGTTCTATGATCCCTAACGGTTATGGAAATAACGAAAGTCTGAATATTCTAGGTAATTGCTAGAAATATAAAAATAGTAATAATAATAATAATAATAATAATAATAATAATAATATATAAATGGAAAAAAATTTGAAAAATAGGAAATGGGGTGTTTTAAAGCTTGTGATTTCTTAACTCTCCCCACAAAAGTCTTTGCTACTTTCCAAAGATTTAGTTTGGGGAAGTTTTGAGGTATTTGGTTTTAGAGCATATAATATTGCGTGAGGACACGGCAATCACTTAGTTTGGGGAATTTTGATATGTGAGAAATCACATATCCTTTTTAAATCCAAAATGGCCCTAAAAATGAACAAATTATGCAAATTATGCTTGTATATTGCTTGTTCTGTCATTTGTGATGTGTAGGTACGGATAATGCAAAAATCACAAGAAAACGGTCAAAACCGGACAAACACGGACACGGGAACGGATAGAGTGCACAAGAGCCGGAAGTTTCTAGCAAAAGGTCATCAAAAGTCAACCCTTGGTCAACCATTGGTCAACTCACAAAAGACAAAATTCTCAAAATACCCAATTAGCCCTCATTGTTAAACAAAATTCATAAATGGTCCTTGAATGACTAACACCGTTAGTCCTTTTTATATAAAAGGCTAACGGTTGTTATCTTCTTAAGTATAACTCGAGCCTAATTTCTTTATACCGGGGCCCAAGTCAACCCTCCACACCCCTAGGTCAAACAACGTTATAAAAAAGAAAAGAAAAGGCGTGAAATCCCATTTTTACTATTCATCATCTCTCCCGTATTTACCCTGCTTAAAAAACAAAGGGTAAATCCCAATTGACTACGTGGAACAAAGATTCGAGTGTTATGCTACATGTCAGCAAAAGGAAATATGTAAAACGTCATCCCTAGCTTTTGATTGGCCAAGACCCTCAAGGAATGACACGCGGATATCCTAAAGAAACACACAAGGAATGGATTTTTACACTAAATCCTTTTGTTTAAAGAAGCACAAATCCAACTGATACAAGGAATGGCCACACTGCAATCCGTGTGCTCACTTAATGATCCAACGGTAAAGATTGAAGAGCCAATGATTGAAAGGAATGAAGGGTGATGATCAAGACCAAGGGGAACGCGTTTACAAGGCCTAGAAGCATCCACTCTCTCCTATAAATACAGGACCTCCTTCACTCACACGGAGGGTATCTAGGTAGCTTAGTGTAGACATATTTTAGTAATTTTTAGTTTAAATGTCATTTTAATTCTTGTAATTTCCTTTTAAAAAGCATTGTAATTCATATTTCAGTAATAAAATTATAGTTTACTTCTAACATCTGATTTGATTTGCTTTTGGCTTAATATGCAAAATGGTATTAAATAAGCTTTCAACTGTTCAATAAGCTTTAATATCTGTCATAAAGTCAAGCTACACTCTCATTTAGGCTTTTTAAAGTTTTAAATGCTTTATTAATCTCTCAAAAATCTCAACAAAATTACTCAGCTGATTTTGGAAGGGTAACATATGAAGGGTTCCAAACAATATAAGCTTAAGCTGCTTTGGATAAGCTCTAAGTGAGCTCTCACCTCTGTTTAGCTGAGGTGTAAGGTACACTTCTCTTTTTAATTTCAGTTTTCCTTTGTTGTCATTTAAATAATTTAGCTTAACTCTGCATAATTGCTTAAACTGCTTATTTGTCTGCTTATTCCTGTTAGTTTAGCTTGCTTATGCTTATTATAGTTGTCTTATGTTAATAGTGCTTAATGATTAGTTTTAAATCTTAGTTTTCTATAATTTGTGTTAAAATCAGTGAAAAAACCAAAAATAGTAGCATAAGTGTCTTAGCTTATTATTCTGGCTTATTTGATTGCTTATAATTGTTCATTAAGTTTGTTATAAGCTGTTTAACATCTGGTCTTTGAAGAGTTTTAGCTTAAATAGCTTTTATCAAGTTAAAAGTACTAAAACTGTTTTTAAAGGGGTGTTTGGTTTAACCTGTTTAATGGGTGAAAATGGGTCAAAACTTACTTTATGCTTTTGAGTCAGTTTAGATTAGTTAAAAGTAGTCATAAAAGTCATTTTATTTAAGTTTTTAAGTGTTAAATCTCAAAAACAAGGTTTTAAGAATTCATTGTTTGAATCTGTTAAGTGGTAGCTTATTTTAGTTGTTTATTAGATTGTGCTTTAGCTTATTGTGTTTTTGAGTTGTTTTTGTGTTCATAAATGTGTTAAAAAGGATAGAATCAAAGCTCTAAAAACCTGCAAGTTTGTTTTGCGTTTTTGCCAAATCTGTCAAAAAAAGTCCTAAGTGTTGAAAATTTGAGAAAATGCTTTTTCAAATGCTCATTGTGGCTTATTCAGTGTTTCGAAATGCTTTTTGATTGTTGTTATGTGTCCTATGTATTCAAATCTAAATCTGTTTGTAGGTTTTAAGTTCATAAAGTCCTGATTGTTTGCTTATTTTTAAGCTCAAAAGTAGTGTTTTGTTAAAATTGAAAAAAGTTTTCTAAGTGTTGAGAAATGAACAAACGGCTTTTTTATTAAGCTTTTTAAGGGCTTATTTGTGTTTCAAACTCCTTTTTTATTAATGATTATTGTTAGAGCTTTTCAGTGGTATAACTCTTTAAGCCATATGGTTCCATCTTTAAGCTTATTTTTAAGTTCAAAAGTGCCCCCTTGACTTTTTACTTGCTGTTTTGTGCCATTTGGCTTTTTTTGCTTATTTGCTTATTTTCCTAGCTTATTTAGGGTTAGAATAGCTTATTAGGTTAGTCTAAGTCAATATTAGCTTATTTTCTTTAAAGTAGAGCTTATTTGAGTTTATTTGCCATTTAGCTTAAAAATTCTAAGTGTTTTAGCTTTTTAAGTATCCTGCCTTATTTAGCTTAATATAGTTGCTTATTCTTGATCATTTATGCTTATTAGGAATAGTTAGGTATCTGTTATAGCTTATTTGTCATTTAGGATTGTTTATTTGTGCTCAAGGATCAAAACAGTTTGCCAATTAAGCTTGTTAGTTAAGTAAAGCAAACTGTCAACCTTTTTAGCTTATTCTAGAGCTTATTTGTGGTTTATAAAAATAGTTGTTTTGCAAAAGTTGCTTATTTTTAAGTGTTTTCAAAAGTTGAAAAAAATGGCAAAATAAAAACATTTGGGATAATGGGAAACCCCGGGTGAGCAAGACTCGAACCCGAGACCTCTACCACCATCAACCAAGTGTTTTAACCCAACACAGTCAACCATTGTGCTACATTAGCTCATCCGTCATTCCTTGCACTTATTATTCTTTTATTACCTTTCTAGCCCATTAAGCTTATAAGCCTGTTTTGGCTTATTTCACAGCTTATTCTATAAGCTGTTTTCACGAGCTTATTTTTATTAGATCCTATACTATTCAAGCTACTTTTCATAATTTTTAGAAAACGTTTAGTATTTTTTTATATTTAATTTTCCTTAAAATTGTTTTTAATTCCTAAAAAATTATAAAAAAGTCAAAAAATATAATTCTTTTTTAGAAAATTTTCTTTTAACATTTAGAACCTAGGAAAATTAGATTTGCTTTCGTAGGGTTAAAATTGCAAAATTTTGTTTTTTAAAGAACGGGATTGATTCCCGTTCATATTTTTAGTGATTTTTAGCTTAAAACTATTCCGTTTTTGGTCTAGTTTTCTTTGCCTTAGCTTTTTAGTCAATTAAATCTTATAAAAACCAAAAAGATCATTTTAGGCTTAATTTTGTTAATCTAGGGTTTTTAGGTCCCGTTTAGAATTCCTGTTTTGCGTTTTTAGTTAAAATTTGTCTTCCCTTAAGTGTTTTTAAGTTTTTGCCTTATTTTCTCATAGTTTTAGAAAACCAATATCAATCTTGTCCCATTCAAGCTTCGATTCTCAAAACGACTCTCGATTTTCAATTGCATTCCTCGTTGGGGATAACGACCCGGGAATCATACTCCCGGATTACTATAACTGTGATTTTTTTATTCTTACCCTCTTATCTTTATATATTGTATATTATAAGTATATCGTATATTTATATTTATATATTATATATTTTAAAAGGTGTAAATCAGAATCGATCAAAGATGTTGAACATCAGAGTAGCGAAAGTCTTTCTTGATTACTTGAATCTTTAAGCCTTGAGAATGAGCATGCGGTTAATCTGACTCAGCTGGAATGAGATAACACCACCATTTTATAAACCTAAAATTAAATGTTAGTAATAAGTATAGTTATGGACGAATATGGCTTTGTCATTCTTCAATATTAGGTAGCATTAACCTTCAGTTCTGTGAGGACGGACCTGTGATCAGGTAGATTCTATTTAGAAGAATTTTCTTGACAGGATTTCCAGGTTAAAGTATTGGATCATCTAACACATAAGCATTAGATTCACCGTACATGTTTATTCTCATTATCGGAACGTTACAAAGCATATAGCATGATAAGAGTGAATCAGTTAGTTACTATCTGACTGATTGAGTAGTCAATTCATAGACTAGACCAAAATCGATATCTAGTTGACACAAGTTTGATCCATATAGGATCTCACAAGTCACCTGCCGCAATGCTTGTTTGATGTTGTCACTGGTAGGATTTTCATCATCACTGTGAATACTATGAAGTAGCACTCTGATGTTCTGGCAAGATCACAAGGAGAATGCGTAGGAATCTTATTGTTTCACTTGTTTTCACAGTGTATGAAGAACAAGTGTACTTTTGGACAGTGTTCAATGAGATTTATTGATCTCTTTTGGCTCTAGACTCGATAAGTTTTTTTTTGTTTTAGTAATCGGAGGTTGGAGCTGACTACCACATTTTCAATACCAACTAACTCGGAGTGAGAAAGTCGATAATTTACATGTTTAATCTCCGTGAGAAATGAAACAAGAATCTTTTGAGAGACCTTGAGTGGCTAGGAAGGGTTGTGCATTGCATCACTGGGTCCATGATGACTATCTTCAATACCAGCAATCATCTTTGTGATTCTGATAGCATATGTATTGACCCGCTTTCTACCTTAAGCTATATGGAAGGATTCTTTCTTTAGACCCTTTAATGAGGGATGGGGATAGTGTTGAGTACAGAATTTTTGAAAGATTTTAAATTTATTGAAAAATTCATGAGAACAAATTGTACTCAGACACTAAATGTTTTGGATACATAAAATTTTGACTTTTATGAGATGTATCTAATAACATTAAAAGTATTTAGTTTTTAAAAGCTCTCCCTCGAAAATTGATCTATGCATAAAAATGATTCGACTTTTGAAAGAATCATGAGAAGAGAGTGCTGAACACAAGATTTTGAAAAATCCTTTGATAAATTATTGAAAATTTATGTTCAACGGTTTTGAAAAAACAATGTTACTTGGGTGCTGTTTGTTTATTAAGAGGCTCTGAATCTGAATCTGATTCGCACATCTGAATCTGAATATTCGGTAGAAAAGTCTGAATCTGATTCCCATCTTAATCTGAATAAGTGGTCGAGAAGTCTGAATCTGAATGAAATAAAACTGTTTGTTTTGGTAAAAATGTATAGATGTGTTAAACAGTAGTTTTCACAATTTAAATATAAAATGATTGCATTCGCACAAAAAATAATTTTTATTAAATAAAAAAGAAATTTTATAATATAATCAATTTAAAGTTAAAGTATTTAAAAACATGCAATCTCATGTTTATTCGACAAGAATAAACATATTAGAGTTTAAATTGAACTTTTAAAACGATTAACTAAATGAGTCACGTTAGAATTAAGATGTATGAGTCTGAAACCGTGCCCTTTAATTTGAACAAAATATAAATTGACACATATCATCTTATACATTCTTTATATAACAAAATATATGCAATCATTCTATTTAATACTTTTAATACAAAAGATAAAAGTGAAATAAGAAAAAAAAATCAAGAAATAAAATAAAAAAATAAAAGTAAAGTAGAAAATAAACAAAAAAGAAAAGAAAAAAAAGACATTAAGAGGTGTTAAGACACTCCCTTCACATCTAGTCCAGTAAGAGGTTTATGCCTCTTACTGCCTCTTAATGGCCAGAAAAAAACAAACGCTCTTAACAGTGTTTGGATCTTACTGCCTCTGAATGACATGAAAAAAACAAACAGTCTTAATGACCTAAATGTCTGACCGCGTCTGAATGAGTCAGATTAAGATGCTGTTAAGAGGTATTTCTGAAAAAACAAACACCACCTTGATCTCTAAAGACTTTGAATGTCTTTGAATTTACGTTTTATGTCAGCTTAAGCCCGAGAAGTTGTTATCTTCTCATTGTACAATAAATGTACACTTTCCTTTCTTTGAAATCCGAGTTCTAAGCAGAAATACTTAGAAGTCAAAGTTTTGAGCAAACTTGTGAAAAAAATTTTTATAAGAATGCTCAAAAACAAGAAGATTTCTCTTCTTTTGAAGGTAAACCGCACTGAAGCGTACACTTTCCTTTTATTTGAAAACCGAGCTGTGCACTGAAGAGTACACAAGTCATGACGAACAAAATTTTGAAAGATTTTGAAAAACTTTTTGAAAGATTTTGAATAAATTTTGCTCGAAAAACAAGAAGATTTTTATTCTTTTCTTAAGATAAGTGCACTGACACGTACACTTTTGTTTCTTTGAAAACACGGGTCTCGTACTGAAGTATACGAAAGCCATTGACTTGAGCTACAAAATTTTGAATGTTTTGATTAAATAGCTCAAGACCAAAAAGATTTCTCTTCTCGTTGTTAAGGATAAACGCACTGAAGCGTACATTTTTCTTGTATCTGAAAATCGGGTTGTAATCTGTTATTTGATTACAAATAATTATTTTAAGCTCGAGTGTTGACCTGAAATAGCCAACATCCATTTTGATATCAAATTAGACAACAACCTTTGGAACCCATTTAAGCACAGTGCTAACGGGTTTACCAAACTGTGAAAACCATTTGAAGGTTGTGTCAATTCTATGCAAAGAAGTTAAATTCCAACGAGGACTAGAAACCGGTGTTTCATTAGAAATAATGCTCATGGAATTAACAGAGATAATAAATTCCTTTTGTTTTTTCATTGATTATGAAAACTTGGATTTTCTTGTAGAGTTTTAAATCTTGATGAAGAAGAGGATTTCCATATATTGTTGAAAGCTGGTGTTTCATTTTGAGAAATCATTTTTGAAATGAATGGAAATCTTCCATTGTGTGGACTTTTCAATACAAAGTCATTCTTGTTTTGCAACGAAAACAATTCTGATTTTGAATATTTGAAAGGTTTTGAATGACTTTGTTTTGGTTTCCACACTTGCTTTACCGGTGTAAAACGAGAGTTTGGAGTTTTAAGAAACTATATTTTCTCACTTGAATCATTTGATTTCAAAACCTTTTGATGAGTCGGTGTTTCAAAAACTTTAGGTTTCTTAGAAAACTTTCTATCTTTTTGCAAAGAGTATGTTGTAAACTGAGAGACCTTCTTCTGAAATGATTTTGAAGATTCACCCGTGTAAATCTTCTTAGAAACACTTACTTTTGGTGTTGAAAAGTTTGAAATTGGAGATTTCCCTTTGTCCGGGTTTAGAGCATCAAACTTTGCTTTTAGGGCATTGTATGATATTCCAAACTCACTATATTCTTTTTGATTTAAAATAAGTTCTTGTGATGCCAACTTTGATTCGAGAGAAGCAATCTGTTTTAGAAACTGATCTTTTTTGGCGTTAGAATCTTGAATCTTACGATCCAATTGACGTTCAAGGACAACTTTTGTATTCTCATGTTTTTTAAAATAAGTTTCAAACTTGTCTGTTTTCTTTGAAAAATCAACTTTGGCATCCTCAAAATCTTTTGTTTGTTGAGCTAGAGTCATTTCGAGCTCCTTAATCTTTGTTTCAAAACTTGATGTTTCATTTCCGAAAAGAATATTTTTCTCCCCCGATTCTAATTCAACAGTAGACGGATCAGAATCATAAAAAGGTTTTTAAAGGAAATCATTTCAGATTCGAGAGTCAAACTTTTTTTGTTTTATTGATTCAGTCTTTTGAAAAACTTTATCAAACTTTTTATCTACAAATTCAGACAACTAAGACTTTAAATATTCTGCTTTGTTTTGAGAAACGTTTGAACTTTGTGTCTGAACTCGTGACATTTTTATTGAATCAAACAAAATTTTGTAAACCAACTTCAAGTTTTCATTCTCTTTAATTAATGAAGCCACTTGATGTTCCAACTCAATGGTTTTAGTTTCAATCTCATCAAATCGAACTTAAGTTTGATGTCATCACATTGATTAATTTCATCCCTTGAACTTTGAATTGACTCAAAAAAAAATTATACGTTTGTTTCAAATGTGTATTTTTGATTTGTAAAGATGCCACAAAATTCTCATTTTCTGTTTGCAATGTTTTCAAAGAATTGTTTTCTTGAATCTTATGTTGAAGTGCAATTTCAAAAGCAATACTTTGTGCCTCCATCTTTGAAAAATCTTTTTGAATCTAGCTAATGGTCATTTTGATATAATGATTTTCATTTTCCAAAGAAGAATTTTGGTCACAAAACTTGTTCTCATACACATGGCTATATGACTCTGATTTGAATGACTGAAACTGGGTTTTGAAGAATGATGTCTAGATGTCCAAAATTAAACATGTTTCATCAAACTCGTCTTCTAAAGACATGGCATACTTTAAATCATCTTTCATTTCTTTGACAATACATTTTCAAAGAAGTTTAGTTAAAGATTGACGTTTTTAACTAAAAGTTCAAACTCTTCAGATAATCGATTTCTAGTTAACCTTTTGACATTGTCTTCAATACCACTTAAACCCAAGACCAATACGTCCCCCACGTCAGGGCCCACCCCTCTCCCCCACACATCAGAACCGCAAATACCCGACTAAACCACACTTACTACGCCTTCCTACCTCAACCCCAACCAACTAATCCTCAAATCACCTCTCTCGCCCTCAAACCCCATTCCCCCCTCCCCCCCAGTCCAACCACAAACGCCATACAGCAACCACCCCCCCCCCGCTCTTCGACCCAAATAGCAAAACAGGCCCCTTCGCCAACCTATAACCCCCTATACTCACCCCTACCACCCCCCCGACCGCTACCTCCACCAACCGGTTAACCGCCATGACCCCAAACACCACCAACTAAACTCACCCAGCCCGCACCGCCACGGACGCCCCGCGGTTAACTACATCTCGCAAACATCTCTCCCCACCACGAACACTTCCACAACGAACCCACCAAGCCCGCACACCCCACCCCCCCTCACCCCAACCAAAAGAACCCTCCCCGCTATCAACCCTAAACCACAAGCTCGACCAACCCACCCCCCTTCACCCTACCCAACTACTCCCTCCATCTCACAATCCCCTATATTCCATATACCACCCCCCTCCTCTCATCACGTACTTTCCCAAACGCACACCTAAACCCGCGCCCTCCTCCCCCGCTACTCAACCCACCACCCACCCCCACCGATATAACCACCTTTACTACCACCGCTCCCTCATCTCGGGAACCACCTCCCCGAGACCCCCTTCCCTCCCCGAACCCAAGCCCCCGCAGCTCCCACCCGACCCCAGTATCAAACCAAACCCCATCTACCCCCGCGTACCAACACACCAGTAACCCCACCACCACACTCACACCCCCACTCCCCACAGATCCTACAACATCCACGCCAACACACCCACCCCCCATGCACACTGCAACGCTCCCCAAACCACAACCAGACGGACCCATCGCCCAACGAACACCCCAGGTGCAGGCACCACCCACCTCACCCACACCATACCATCCTCAGCTACGGCCCCCCCAACATCACCCGCCACCTTCCAACCAAAATACCCAACAACGTACACCGATCCAACCTCCCCCTACCTTCACCGCCCCACAATCACCCACGCGCACTCATCCCACCACGAATCTACTGAACCACACCATCGACAAACCGCCGCCAGAGAACCCCCAGGGGCCCCGAAACCCTCAATACCACAAACCACCCTAACCCCAACCGGTAACCACCAACAAGCCACCCGCCCACACACAACCCACACCAACTACCCTAAGAACCAACCCCCCATCCAAACCTCCCTCCGAGACAACCCCAGCCCATACCCTCACAACCTCCCCACTGTCCCTTACGCCACCCCTCCCACACCACACACACGCACCCCACCACATACGCCCGAACCAACGCAACCACCCCCCCCACGTGAACCGGCCCAAACTCCGCACCCCGCACGTCACAACAACCACCATCACACCCCACACATTGACCTCGCGAGATACCCATAACACCAACGCATCATCTGGACATACTTAAACACAACCCCAACCTCCCCCCCCGTACCACAACTCACTCCTAACCATTCGCGCAACTACTAGCACAGAACCATGCTTCCATACACCCCACCGCCACACCATCAAGTCCCCACAAGGCTCCCACTCACACCCAGCACCCAATACTCTCCTCCCTGGCCCCCCGAACCACTACCGACTCCCTACCACCCCGCTCTAGAGCCTAAAGCCCCCACCTACAAACCCTAGCACCCACCATATAACCCAAAGCACACACACCAACCACGCCAGGCTCCCAACATGCCAGACATTACGTCCCAATAGCTCCCCCACAACCCACACATCCGTGGTAGACCCTCGTAAAACACATCAATAAGGAACCATCCACAAACATCAACCAACCCTAACCACCAACACTCGTGCCCTGCTACCGCCCCCACCTCCACAATCACCCCGGTAGATCCTATCATACAAACCGCACGTGTTTCACTTGGGCACACGACAAAATCACTGGAACCCCTCCAACCCCAACCACCCTGCCTAAATCCAAACCAACAACCACATCACCCAATCCTAAGAAACGAACCCACAACCCCCCCTCCCCACCCACACACCAACCTACCCCCTGTCCGGGCTAAACTCACTATCCGCCCAAACGAGCACCCCGTATCTACCTTCACCCACGAATCAGACACCTATACCCCCCCAACCACCCTACCAACCGCGACAAAGAACATGCAACGTCCGCTCACACCACACCCCATACACCACCCCTAAGCCTAAGCCCCCCCCCACTCCCTTACGGATACGCCCGTCCCCAACCCTTGCGCCTAATCACCCCTGCCCCCAGACAACAAACCTCACATATCCCCGCACTCCAAAATCCACCCTGCACATCTCCCCCAATAATACAGTCACTCCAACCCGACCACCACCCCCATCACCCCTGGACATCAGCGACGCTCCAATCCTCACAATACACACACCGGACCACACCACAGAAATCTCACCCACCCCACCGCCAACGCACGCTCCCAACCCCACCAGCCCCCCACATAACCACACAAAAATTGAACTAAACAACACAACCACAAATGAACCCCTAAACCCCAATCCTTATCCAGCCCACACTTGCTACGCCTTACAGAGCCCAACCCCAAACCCCGCCACCGAAAGCCCCCATCATCTTTCGTTTTTTGACAATACATTTTCAAAGAAGTTTAGTTAAAGATTGACGTTTTTAACTAAAAGTTCAAACTCTTCAGATAATCGATTTCTAGTTAACCTTTTGACATTGTCTTCAATACTCGAATTAATGAAAAGAGCCTCTCGAGGAGGGTTTTGCTTTGAAACAATTTATTTTTCAAATTTAAGCATTGTTTGCTTGAATTAGCAAAAGTATTTCATTGGAAGATTTTCCAAAGTTTTGAATCAGAATTTCTCAGTTGAGCTTGTTCCAAATGTTCTTTCAAATTTTGAGTTTGTTCCAAATGTTTTTTCAAGTTAACATGTTTTTTTAAAGGAACTTTTGGTGGTTCTTCAAATTGAGTCTCGCCATATACAAAGCCATGATACGAGAGCGAAGATTTTTTTTTTACTTTCAACCATTTTTCAGCTTCACGTTTTAATTCTTCTTCAGAAATGATCTTATGATCAGAAAGCACTTCGTTTCCTATTTCATCAATGTTATACAAGCATGGTGCTAACTCTTTGGCTTTGTTTAATAAACTTGGGTTCACATCATCATTTTGGTTCTCAAAGCCAAGGCCCTATTTTCCCGTATTAACATTGTCTTCTTTTGGAAGCAACATTCGAAGAGTCTGATCAGTCTATCTCGCTTTTCGAAGTCTGTTATCAAGATCATATATTTGTTTCAAAAACTCTTGATTTTTGTTTTCAAGTTCATTTTTCCTTTGTAAAAGCGGTATGGACATACTCATCACACTTTTCATTTTTCTTGGCGAATGTCTTATCTTTTTCACAAGCTTGAGATTTAAAGTTTGAAATTTCATCATTTAAAAGCTTAATCTTTTTGCAGTGTTAATACAAATAATGTCTAAAAACGTTATTTATATTTTTTGACCTCTCTATGTTTTGAAGATGACAAAATGTAAAAACGTTTACGATAAAAATAAACGTTTACATGATATTAATCGTAAACTTTTATTTCTACGCAAATCACTAAAGGTATGTACAAACAAATCATTAAACATGATTAGTGATCAAGAATTTTTTTTTTCTTAACATTTACATTTCTACAAAAGTATATTTTACAAAAATAAAAATATACAAAATATTTTTATAAATAAAAGAAATGTTTTATATAAATATAAAAATTCAAATCTGGTTTTCCTCCCAAAATGAAAGCTTTTACACCAGATTTAACCTTCCCCACTAAAAGACAAAAATGGGAGCGTCAGTCTAGTGGCGGCCCCCTGATAGGGTGGGTGGCCCCCAGATATATCTGGGATCGCCGGGACCGCCACCAGGAGACGTTGGGTCCTCCTGCCTATAAATACTGCACTATTCTTAATAGAAAAACACACCTCTTTGCATGAAATTTTTAGTTATTTTTCTCTCTCTAAAAACCTTCTTTCTCTCACTAAATCTCTTGATCACTAACATTGTCTAATCTTGTTTTAAGTGATCAAATCTCATCTTCTTCATTCTTCATCCTTCTATCAAGTGCAAGAGAAGAACATTCGTATTCGCCAAGAAACAAAGTGTTATAGATTAGTGATTTCTCCTCTCTTCTTCTAAGATCCAAATCACTATTTTGATTATCTTGTGTGATTGCATAAATCGGATAGTGTATAAATCCGATAGTGTAGATCTTGTGATTGGGTAGTGTTTGTGAAGTGGTAGACTGGTTCTAGCTAAGATTAGGACTCGACATTTAGCTTAGTGTCAAAAAATAACGTAAGCGACGTGTAAACGGTGTTCTCCGCCTAAAGGGAGCTTGTTGACATAGTGAAATCTCGAGTGGAGTGCTCGGTGAGTGAAGTAGGAACGAAGAGGTACTTTGTTGCCGAACCACTATAAATCTTGGTTTCTTGGTTTGATCGTTTCTTGCTTTATCTCTTTACTTATTACTTGCATTATTAGATAGTTTAGTTGTGATTCATATTGTTGGTTGATTGACATACATCTCGAATCAAACTATTTCATAAGCAAACTTTTAAAATGCTAATTAACCGGTAAAACTATTCAACCCCCCCCCCCCTTCTAGTTTCTATAGTCTTAGAGGGAGGGAAAAATTTGTTGATGAATTTTGAAACAAGATCATCCCATGTAAGAATCGATCGAGGGGGTTCTTTCTCAAGCCAAATCTGGGCGGCCCCCTTGAGGGAAAATGGGAAAAGCATAAGCTTAACCGACGTACTCGGGACGTTCGGGAACTTCATCGTAGAAGTGATCTTGTTGAAATATCGAATGTGAGCATGAGGGTCTTCTTTGTCATGTCCAAAAAATAGTTTGTTTTAAACAAGAGTAAGCAACCCGTGCTTAAGCTCAAAGTTGTCCGTGGTGATCTCGGGAACAATGATGGCATCCTCGTATCCCATGGTGGGTGCTTCGAGCAATTGAGCCATAGTACGAGTATCATCCATTGTAACTTCGGGAATAGGTTCAACAAGATTGAATGGTTCAACAAAAGTCAGTGAGACTTGTTGTTGTTGACGGTTAGAATTACGAGATTGGGAACGAGTGCGCATGCACTAAAATTTAAAAAGAGAATTTATACTAGATTTTTTTTTTCAACAATGTATTCATAATAAATTTTAATAACGGACAAAGAGATCAGACACTTAAACCTAATAATCAGCTCGCTTCTCGGTAACTCTCTTAAATAAAAACGCACAAAGAGTTTGTTTAACTTAAAAACGCACAAAATAATCAGCTCGCTTCTCGGTAAATTTTAATAACGGACAAAGAGATAAGACACTTAAACCAAATAATCAGCTCGCTTCTCGGTAACTCTCTTAAAGAAAAA
>BQNB010030126.1:0-55147 GCA_026074375.1 Tanacetum coccineum
CACGTATACCTCCTCATTGATAAAACCATTCAGGAATGAACTTTTTACATCCATTTGGAATAGTTTAAAATCTAAGGCACACGCATAAGCTAATAATATTCTAATGGACTCAAGTCTAGCAACCGGGGCATAAGTTTCAGCATAATCGATGCCCTCTTGTTGGTTGTAGCCTTGAGCAACTAACCTAGCCTTATTTCGAGAAACAACACCGTTCTCGTCAAACTTATTTCTAAAAACCCACTTATTTCCTATAATTATCATATTCTTAGGTTGTCGAACTAACTTCCAAATATCGTTAGCAATGAATTAGTTTAATTCTTCTTGCATGGCGACTATCCAACTTTCATCTTCTAAAGCTTCATTCACATTCTTAGGTTCTATAGTTGATATAAAACAAAAGAAGTTACTTTGGTTTTGGGATTGAGACCTAAGGGTTCTTTGGTTAAGATTTCCTATGACATTCATTAATGGATGGTTCCTAGATTCCTTAATGTTGACTATTTCATCAATTTCTAAAGTTTTATCCACAATGTCATTTTCTAGGTTTTTCTTTTTGGTGACCTTAATTGCTTCTTCTTCATCTAAATCATCATCCAGCAAGGGTGATGTCTTAGAGGGTGGAGGAGTTTATCGAATGTCATGTTAATTGATTCTTCGACTTTCCAAGTGTGTTTGTTTAGGATGATGTAGGCTTTAATATTTTGAGAATATCCTAAAAAGACACCTTCGTATGACTTTGGGTCAAACTTGGTAAGGTAGTCTTTGGTGTTCAAAATGAAGCACTTGCTTCTAAACACTTTAAAATAATCTAGTGTAGGTTTCCTACCTCTTAAAAGTTCGTAAGGTGTTTTTCCTAGAATGACTCCAATAAGAATTCGGTTGAGAATGTATGTTGAAGTATCTACGGCCTTACACCAAAACTTTTGTGGTAACGATTGCTCATTCAACATAGTTCTACTCATTTCTTAAAGTGTCCTATTTTTCCTTTAAACGACGCCATTTGATTGAGGAGTGCGTAGAGCCGAGAAGTTATGTGTAATACCATTAGCATTACAAAACTCTCCAAATTGCACCTCATTATCAAATTCTCTACCGTGGTCGGTTCTTATTGACACCATTTAACAACCAAATTAGTTTTGAATTTTCCTACTAAGTATTTTGAATTGATCAAAAGCTTCAGTTTTATCCAGGAATATACTCCAAATATACCTAGAGTATTCATCTACTATGACTAGGGTGTAACGGTTTCCTCTGTAACTCCGTACGACGGATGGATCGAAGAGATCCATATGGAGAATTTCTAAGCATCTAGTCGTTGAGACTATATTCTTAGCTTTGTGACTAGCGTGAGCTTGTTTTCCCATTTTGCTAGCATCACAAAAATGTTGGTCAAACTTAAGTTTAGGTAGATTTCTAACTAATTCCTTAGAAGCCAACGATTGAATGAGACGCATGTTTGTGTGACCTAATATCCTATGCCACAATGTGGAATTTTCATCAATCGTTGCTAGACAAATTTAATCCTTTGGCTTATTTCCTAATTTCATCACATATAAGCCTTTCTTCCTAATTCCTCAACCTATGACTCTACCGTCCTTAGTGATTTTACTATCATGTTCAGAGAAAGTTACTCTACACTTATTATCACATATTTGTCCTATACTTAGCAAGTTAAATCCTAAGTTAGCAACATGTTCTACATTATCTATTTTGAGAGAGTTATTAGAAATCGTACATTTGCCAATGATGTTACCGCGAAGTATACTACCAAAAATGATATTACCTCCATTGTATGCCTTGTAAGTGGAGAAAAGCTTTCGGTTGCCCGTCATATGTTTAGAGCATCCGCTATCCTTGATCCATTCGTCGGGTTCCAAGTCGATTCCAAGGCACATCTATTTATATAGTACAATGACTCAAACATTTAGTCCCCAATATCTCATGGGTTCAAAATTGTTAGTGCTAAACATCCCTTGCATTTGATGTAATTGGTTGGGATGAGGAAATGGAGAACACATTTCTCATGGCATGTCACTTTGACGTGGAAAGTTTTTCTAAGTTACGGGAAAGCCATGAGGTTGATTTTGTAGACCAATGTTTCTTTTTGGTTGCGGTGTTTTGGCACGCGGATAATTATTATTGACTCTTCTAGGAGGTGGAGTTTTTGATCTAAAGTTTGGTTTTGAAAATCCAACTTCGGGCTTTGACAATGGCTTATAGAATTGTTTAACTTCATTG
The DNA here is from genome assembly GCA_026074375.1 of Tanacetum coccineum. Lineage (NCBI taxonomy): Eukaryota > Viridiplantae > Streptophyta > Magnoliopsida > Asterales > Asteraceae > Tanacetum > Tanacetum coccineum. The sequence continues at coordinate 2,239 of BQNB010030126.1, forward strand.
TCACTAGCAATGAGAACTTTAGCTTTGTTTACAATTATGTGTTTTGGTCTAGGACCCAAAATAGATTTTTGAAAAGACATAGTTTTTTCAGATTCAGGCGTTGCTGGTGGCGGTCCCATAATTATTTTAGGGGCCGCTTGGTCACTTAGGGGGCTGCCCATATTTATGGGACCACTATCAGAGGACACCTTTTTCTGAGCTTTCACAAATTTTATTTTCTTAGTTCCACTAGAAGATGCTTCAAATGAATTAAACCCTATACCTAGTTTATCACCGAAGGGTTTTTGACTACTTAACATTTCATTTAAGCATTGTGTACTCTTTTCAAATTTATTTAATCTAGTATGTAACACCCCCAAAAATCACAACGCAGCGGAATACCACTTGGGGTGCTACTTCATAATACACAGCGCTAGATACAAGAGAACGACCTCTAAATGTGTTGTTTGAAAAATAATCTTGTTGATTTCCTTGAAATTGATATAACATTTGTCCCATAATTGCATCACCATGAAAAACTTGAATGTATAGACTCCAATGCACTTCAAGTAAGCCAAGTATCTATATCACCTGAGAAAAACATGCTTAAAACGGTCAACATAAAGTTGGTGAGTTCATAGGTTAGTTTAAATATGAATGTAAGTTTCAAATGAATGTATTTGTCCACTGTATCATCACAGTACCATGTAAAAATCCCAAAGATTTATAAAGAATGCACGACACATTTTATGTCACCAAAAGTACCAATCTTATCCCAAAGATTTATAAAGAATGCATGACCAATTTAATGTCACCAAAATGTTTCAAGTATGTATTGCCACTTTATTCAAGGCACGGTAAATATCCGTGTGAGTATAAAACAATGATTACGATTACTCTAAGTTCATGAAACTGCGACGTAGACTTGTATGTATGCCACTTTATTCAAGGCACAGTAAAAGTGTACCCATCATAGGTGTTCCCTCCAAGAACACCCGAGCAGTAATAAAAGAATATGTTCCCATCGTGGGTGTTCCCTCAAAGAACACCCGGGCATTAATGAAAATGATATGTATCCATCATAGGTATCCCCTCCAAGGACACCCGGGCATTTCTGACAATAATATGTGTATGTGATTGTTGGCCCCGCAGGCGCCAATCTAATCGTAATCCGACATGGTATAACGTTCGTTCCCAGTGATAGCTAGTCACCCGAACGGGGATTGTCAATCCCAAATAGATCTATCTTATAACATTCGCGCTTACCCTCCGAGTAATTAACAGTTCATGCAACTTAAGCTAATCCATAATCATAAAAGTATAGTATGTGTTTCAAAAATTTAACCTAGTATTGTATCTCCTCGCGAGTATATAAATGAGTATGTAAACCAAACAGGTAATCAACCATGTAAATGCATTTGTAAACAAGCATGTTCTCACCCCAAAAATATATGTAAAACCAGTAAAACATGGGGCTATAAACTCACCTTGATGATGAAGAACGATTGACAGATAGGCATCTAATATGCGCAACACAAACGGAAGACAAAGCGGCTCGATCAAGACGTTGCAACTAATCTTAACGGCTAAGTCCCACTACTCTAGAATAACGTATTTGGGTTTCCCGATGAATGGTTACATCAACGCAACACGTTGATAAAAAAATTTAGATTTAAAGTTGTAATAGTTTGGTGGTTGGTTAAATAAATAGATTGAAAAGTAACGCAAGGTATGTAATATATCTCCGTATATATTACATATGAAAAATGATCAGGTATATAATTCGCGGCATGTATTTATATTTAAGAAAAGTTACATAAGCGTCACGTGAAAAATAATAATTAAAATAACATTATTCGACACATATTCGGAAATCACCAATTAAATTAATAAGGAGTTTTGCATAAAATGAACATACGTTTTAAAGTTTTGGATTAGATAAACGACAACCTTGAAGCTTTTACAAAAGTTATTACATTGTCTACTAGCCGGGAAATTATAAAATAACATTTTATAATTTAGTATATCGTTTCCTTGAAGGATTTTAGTTAAAATAGTTGTCTCGTTTGTAAAACTTATAGTTTTCGTTCGTTTATCCGGTTAGTGTATAATACAAATTATTATATTTTCAAAATATAACTTAGTTCCTTGTATCGCCATGACATTTCTGTTTACATATCGTTTCTCGTGTTTAATAAACCTAATGTTTTTCCACTTAATAAACGAAATCAATATCTGTTGCAATCATTCGCGTTTCAATTATTTCAAACACCCGCGTGTTTTAGATATATATATATATATATATATATATATGTTATTATATCTAAAATAAACAAACTAATAAATATCATAATTATTTAACCATTAACCACCATTTAGATCCGATTTATAATTTATAAATCTCGTTAAAATTTTATATTTATAAAATTTTAGAATATATTTATTGTTGTTTTCTACTAACCCAAACGCACCCTATACGAGTTTCTGCCAAACACACCCGCTGCGTGGTTTTTATAACCGAACCAAACGCACCCTAATCTTGTTAATAACCAAAAAAAACACCCCTAGCTGCTGTCCATTAAACCAAACGCACCCGTGGTGCATCCTAAACCCAACGCACCCTTTCATTTCAACCGAACCCGACACCCCTATGACTGTTAACCCACATCCCGACGTACCCTTTGGTGCTTACCACCAACCCGACACCCCCCTCCCTTGGCTGTATACGACAGCCAAACGCACCCACGTGGTTGTTAAACCCAACCCGAACGCACCCTCGAGGTTCTTATCAAAGCCAACCAAACGGACCCCTTTGTTGTTGTTATTAAACCACATGCACCCCTTTTGGTACGGCTAAGAAACCACACAAACGAACCCTAGGTGCGGTGAATAGTAACCCGATGCACCCTTGGTGGTGGTCGGTCAAACCACCGAAACAAACACCTACAAAACACCCCTCGATGGTGTTATTTATAACCAAACGCAGCCTAGCTGCGGTGCACAGTAAACCGACGCACCCTTGGTGGTGGTCGGTGTGGTGGTGGCTGTGGAGGTAACGACGACGAGGAGATGATGATGATGAGAAGATGATGGTGTTAGGTGGCGTGGGATGACAGTAGTGGTGGTGTAGGTGGAGTAGGGAGGCAGCGGCGGGAGGGTGAGTGGTGGTGATGGAGAGGCGCGTGGCGGCGAGTGGTGGTGAGGATCGAGTAGATCCGGTGATGAGGATCATTTTTGGTCTTGGCCGGAAAAGTCCGCCAGAAAAGTTTTCCGGCGGCGGCGGCCGAAATCCGGCGGCGACGGGAGCTCGCCGGAAATATTGAGAGAGAGGGTGGAGCACGTGTGTTTATGTGTGTGTTTTTATATATCTCAAATGAAAGAAAATTATATCTTTTATATATATAATAAAAATTATAAATAAATGTGGCAAGTGTTAATATCCTTGGGGTAAGTTTTGTAAATATTACCCCAGGGATTAAAGGTGTAACTTTGATAAACTTTTATAAAATATTGGTTCGGGACTCATTTGAGCGACTTAACGGATGATCCAAAATACGAAACTTGCGCCATTGCGCTCCAAATCATTTTTCTGATAAAAATGAGTATTTACTTGATAATATTTCATAAATATTTTTATAACATTTAATAAAATATTTGTTATTTATTTGGTGACCCGGTTACGCCTTGACCGAAAATAAAAAAATGAATTCTAACTCGAATGTTCGCGTTATCAACAAACGCTTTTTAAATAAAATGTTAAGTAGTTTATTAAATATTTTTATTTAATAAAATGATAATTAAATACAATTTAATTATTTATGTGTCGGTACGTTTCTAAATCTTGCGAGGGCATTTCAGTCATTTTCAGGACTGTTTATCTGGGTCTCGCTCAGAACTGAAAAGTGTTAGGAATGTCTTTTACATCAAATTGCTTTAGAGTTCGAGTTGGGAAAATGTGATTTAATGGTTCGTTTTCGATACGTCAGCTTATAGATAACATATATATCTTTTTCGTTTTCAAGCCAAATAAGTTAAAAATAACTTCCACTTGGGAAATATAATAATAAATATGATTTATTATTTGAAATATGTTCCGAAAATTTTACCGGTCACGCGGTAATTGTTTTTACGAGACAATAAAAGACCAAAAGTCAAAAAGTCAAGTCAGACCCAAAAAGTCAAAGGGTAAAATCGTCATTCGAAATTTTGAAAATTCTCGGATGTTACAGTACCTACCCCTTAAAGAAATCTCGTCCCGAGATTAAATTTGTGTTATCCGATTGTGTGACCAAGGAAAGACTTAAGGTTTAATAAACTCGTTCTAAACAAGACGCTGATAACTTTATTCAGCAAAATTCTGTTCTATCTACACTTCTCAATCTACCAAAAATTTTGGCTAGGTTTGTCCAGGATATTTAATCCATCAAAATAGGTATCTCAAAATATATCATTACAGATCTTATGACTGGTATAACCGCGTTATAGGGAAAGTCTCATTATAGTGAAAACCTCAAGAAGAAGGTGTAGTCGCGTGAGTATGTTTGTATAAGTTTTTAAAAGTCCGAACGGAGTGAACGGGTGGTTGGGGGTGGATGGTCTCGTTTCTACTATCTGGAAGGTTCGATGATTCACTTCAACGTGGCATATGGTTGTAAGTACCCAACCTTACTTGGCAGACTTAATAGTATCATGACTTAAATTGGTGTACATTTGCTGCAGAATGAGTAATTCAACTGCATACTAATCGACATAATATGTTATCGTGTTAAGGTGATACCATCACTTAGTTGATAAAGTTTGTAACAATCTGGACCACTAGCATTCCAGACCCACAACAACAACCATACGACAATAACCTAACAGACGGTGATGGAATAATGTACCTCATTTGCGTATTTCGGATGAATCAACTTTTTCCCAAAAAAAAAAAAAATTGTTTATATTATTTAAAAAGTTCAACAAGTTGCACAAAAGTCTGATAGTTCCCACGAACAGTTCGCGATCGAAAGATATTAATCGGAAAAAGTAATGACTGTAAGAATAGATAAGTAGCTCAAGAGAGACCTTAAGTAATTACTGCTGAGTGGTAAGACACTAATGAGTCACTATACTCTTTCACCGCATTCCGATGCTAATCAAGTTCGCGATCGTTAACTCGTGATCATATTTGATACCTTAATCCCACACATCTATATACCACACATATATACTTCCTCACAGAAGCGTCCTAATGTTATGTAAATAATCTTGAATAAACATATTGTTCGGAGATTTATAAATTATAGTTATTTAAAATGAAGAGACGACCCCCAATCCTTTCAAATAAAAAGATTATAAAATCAACCTACTTAATAATTCCCAGTGAGGCAATAACGCGTCCTTTATGTGTATGTATGTGAGATGTGTTACTAGTACTCATAACTACCAATGAGGTTGACATGACATCATGTTTCTAATGATATGGGACGAGTTGAATTTAAAACTCGTCTTTCGGAGACTGGGATAAAAAACTGCCGAGGCGATGATCAACATAGAGTTTCAAGATAGTTTTAGATACTCGGTATAGTAAATAAGGTAAAGGTCTTCTATGAACGAATCAGCAAACGATTATCATATCAAAAAATGAGTGTTGGTGAGTTGGGTGAAGTATGTAGGAATAGGATACGTCCTAATACAAGTCCCAGCCCATACAAGACTTGTAATACTTAGATTCATACATAATTCAATGTAAACAAAATTATGACGGTCTCCGTGTAATACAAAATAGTATAATGCTATGAAGAAAAATAATCCATAGAGACCATTGTTAACTTACAATGTCTGAGAACGAAGTGAGACCATTGCGCAACTCACAATGTCTGACAAGTAGAATGAGACCATTGTGCAACCCACAATGTCTTAAAAATATTCTGGTATTTATATAATAACTCTTATATAAATAAGCGTACGATATACGCGAAAGGAATGCAAGCATATATATTATATATATATTGATGTCACGTAAGCACTTAAATGCCAGCACGTAATGTTAGCACATGAGTAATACGTGATGCCCTTTGAAAATGTTTGATGAGATGCAAATTTTGAAGAACGTTATAAGTCTAGGTGTAAAAATATTGCAACCTAGTTCTCTATAACCAGTGCTCTGATACCAATCTGTAACACCCCCAAAAATCACAACGCAGCGGAATACCACTTGGGGTGCTACTTCATAATACACAGCGCTAGATACAAGAGAACGACCTCTAAATGTGTCGTTTGAAAAATAATCTCGTTGATTTCCTTGAAATTGATATAACATTTGTCCCATAATTGCATCACCATGAAAAACTTGAATGATATAACTCCAATGCCATTCAAGTAAGCCAAGTATTATATCACTTGAGAAAAACATGCTTAAAAAGGATGAACATAAAGTTTGGTGAGAGTTCATATTTAGTTAAATATGAATGTAAGTTTTCAAATGAGATGTATGTTTCGACTGTGTCATCACAGTACCATGTAAAAATCCCAAAGATTTATAAAGAATGCACGACATGATTTTTATGTCACCAAAAGTACCAATCTTATCCCAAAGATTTATAAAGAATGCATGATCAATTTAAAGTCACCAAAAAGTTCAATCTTATCTCAAAGATTTATAAAGAATGCATGACCAATTTAATGTCACCAAAATGTTTCAAGAATGTATTGCCACTTTGAAGTAATAACCGTATCACAAGAATTGAAGTGATAATCGTAACACATTTGTTGAATGGGTTGAACCAAAACCGTGTGATTGTGTATATATACTTAAAAAACCGACAATCAAAACCATTCAGAAAATTAACAAAAAACAAACAATGTTATTTCATTCAGATTCAGACTTTATATCCCGCCCCTTACCAGTAAGATGTGGTAGTCAGATTCAAACCTAAAACATCTTAATGAAACAAACACACCCTAAGGTTGTGTTTGTTTTTGCCAAAAACATCTCTGACTCTGACCGATCAGACGCGGTCAGACGTTTTGGTCGTTTGTTTTTTTCCTGAGAGTCAGACGCGGGCAGATGTTTTACATCTTACCGAGTCAGAGTTGGTGGTCAGGTCTGATTACCTCTTAACCATACGATATCTTCAGCCACCTCCCACAACCCTCATAACCCTTTAAACCCACAAAACCCATCACCGGTGTTGAAGCTAAAACATCAACAAAATCTTACCCGAGACATTGTTATCATCTTAGCCATGGTTCTTGTGCAATTCGAGATTAAAGGAGACAAAAACCATAAGGATCACTGGTATTCTTTTGTGGTTAGGATTTGTTTATCATTTTTTAGTGAGAAATTGCATGTATTTCTAGAGTGAGAAACTTGAACATATAAGAGTGTGATGGCTGCGAATGTTTTAGGAAGAGGCGATCTTGATAGGTTTAGGTTATATATATATATCAAGTTATATTTTGGGTCAACTATATTATATGGGCTGGTTTCTTAAGATGAGATGTTTGGGCCAGACTTATGCATATGAAATCTTAGTTATGTCTTAAAACTAGTAAGACAATTATAAAAAAAACACACAACATTATTTTATTCACATTCAGATTTATTGCCACCTCTTACTAGTAAGAGGCGGTAATCAGATTCAGACCAAAAACATCTTAATGAAACAAACACACCTTTAGTTTATTAATTCAGATAATCAACAACATGCCTTTTGATGGAGGTGAGTGATGATGGGGGTGGGAGTAGAAGGAGAATGAAGATTCCATACAGAAGTGGTGTTTTATAGTTTGAGTCGGTAAATAATCTTATGTTAAAAAAAGAATATCAGAAGACCGTAGCCTAAGTAGTAAACTCAAAACAGCCCAAAAGGTAAATGGACCTATTTTGTCGTCTTACGTAACGGCAATTAGTATATTGTTCAATTTTGAAATAATTATATGAATTTTGCTAGTATTATAACTTGGACTATTAATAGTTTAATATGTATTTAGAAAACAAACAATAAAAACCATTCAGACATTAACAAAAAACAAACAACATTATTTCATTCAGATTCAGACTTTATGACCGCCTCTTACCAGTAAGATGTGGTAGTCACATTCAGACACAAAACATCTTAATGGAACAAACACACTCTAAAACTCTGACATGCATGTTACAATAACTCCAACAAAGTTTATCAAGCTAAAATAAAAACTATACTTAACCATAATAACAACTCACCTTTACCGGGGTGCGATTGATCTGTGTTTCTTCGTTTTCTTACCTCGAGTCTCATTAATCAATTTGATGAAATATTAGCATGTTTTGTGTTTCCTTGTTCGTCAATAACCTTGATCAACTCTTCACCACTACTTTAGTATTAGTATATAGAGCTTAAATGGACTAAACAAATTTCTACCTATATAGTATATAGGGAATCAATAGACTAAACATAAACTAATGATAAAAAATAATAGACGATCGAACTACTAACCTTCCAAATTTGCTAAGAATGTCTTCCAGATCATGTGCTATAGTATGTGAAGCCACAATAAACAACACTAAGACGTGTACCACCATAGCGATCATCATAACGCGACATGTCCCTGAAACAACAAAAAAGCCATATAAATCAAAAAATAAATTAAAACACAAACATGATATTGAATTACAAATATATATTAAGTTGAACCTTCTATAGCTTATGTATAAACAAAACATAAACAAAAGCCTTAAGCAAACTCAAATGTGAATATGATTTATGAAAGATTATAGCAAAAACAATATACAAAACTTTTGCTATTAAGATGAATACAATAAAAACAAATGATGCAATAGGTTTGATATTTTCACACAGATATGTGGAAACTAGAAGGAGGGGGGGGGTGAGGGCGGGGTGGGGGCGGGGAGGGTTGTGGGGGGGGCGGGTGAGGGTTTGAATTTGAATAGTTTTATGGTTTTCTTTTTAACGTTTTAAAAACTTAGCCTTTCAAAAATGTTTTGATCCGAGGTATTGTTTAATCTCTATGCACATTTGGGATGACCAACAATAACTATTAAACTAAAACTAATGACCTAATAACGATAATATTAAAGAGATAAGAAAGGAACAAGCTCCAAACCAAGGACTACTCAAGTTTTATAGTGGTTCAGCATACGAAGCAACCTACCTTCTGCCCTACTCCTCCTCCCCGAGTATTCGACTTGGAGATTCACTATGTCAACAAGACTACCTTTAGGCGGAGAAATGAAAACCATTTACAAGTTTCGCCTTCGTTACATTTTCGTCACCTAAGCTAGGATGTCGAGTCCTCAATCTTAGCTAGAACCGATTGACCACTTCACAAGTTATATGTCACACCCTGCCAGGGCGGAATAACATAGGCATGTGATCGATAAAGACATCATCACAACACATGTACTGTCTCAATAGAGTAAATACTAATTGAATTAAATTCCTAATTATTATAGACACAGTAGTGTCATGATAACACCTAAACATTTATCATTCAAATTTCATTTGTGCAACCAACCAGACAAAACACATCATGTACATAGATTCCGCATTGCCAAGCCTTATGGTTCCAGTATTTCCTCTTCCTAACGCTATCACACTTTTTCGTTTTGTCACCTTGAAAATGATGCTTTATAAACATAAACAATTTTGTTGGTGAGAGTTACAGGTTTAAGACACACTTATGACACCGTGATAAAAAAAAACAATATTTACGAGCATATATGCATGGCTATTCAATCACGAAATAAATTCACATTTATCTGGGGTGGATCGTACCCCACCGTCCCAACAATCACTATCATCTAGGGTGGATCGTACCCCGTCGTCCCACAAAACATCTCCTCGCAAGACTAACCCACTTGACTAGCTAAGTCCGTTCGGGTTTTACACTAGGCCATGCCATCTTCACATGCACATGCCTTACCACAATTCATAACTAGGTCATGCCATATTCACATACGCATGCCTTACCATGATTCATATCACATAGCAATAGCACATAGCAATCATATAGTTCGACACTTAAAAACACATATCACGGTTCATAATTCAAAAACAGTTTTGCATCATTTCCATCCTAAAATATAAGTAAAAAGTGGGACTGTAAAACTCACCTCGATGCAAAGCAAATCCAAACTCTTCAATTAACCTTGCAAATAATCTATACAAAACAATACACACATGTTACCATCGATTAGGTCTCTCACCCAAGTCGATGTAACAATCACAACGATGGATACTCTATACCCTATCTTGATTTAACTCATCTATATACTCTTCACAACTTGCTAACCTCAAGTTACCTTATAAAACCTACATCTCAACTTTCTGCATTTTATCCCGTTTTTATAGTCACAAGATGACTCTAAATAAAATACTTAAACACCTAATTGGTTCTTCTCCTTACATCCCATAGCTCCCTAATAAGTTGTGAGCTTCTATGATTTTTGGATAAAAATAATAGTGAGTGTAACCATTTTATAAAAATTCAACATCACAAAGTGTCCAGAATTTGACCTGATTCGACCTTCAAAAAGTTTAGCTTGAGCAGACCCATTTATACACTTAGAAAAATTATACAAAAATTCTATAAAATCATAAACATCATGAAATTTATACAGTAGCAAGCCCATCAATTAAAAAGATGTTTTGATATGGTTTTTGATCTCACAAACACAACTCAGAATCTGCCCTGAAAACTCAGTTTTGACAATGAATCTTGTTTGATTAATTCGACTAACTCCCACTCACTTTTAATTCATGAAACCACCTGGGTTGGAAAGTAGACTCTCTTTAGTTAATTTTAGACTCAAGAAAATCAATAAAAACTATCCGTATGACCGAGATATGGCTCTCGCAAGATGACTTAAAATTCTGCCCAGATTTCTATTTCGAATTTAGCATAATTAACCCTAATTAACTTACCCAAAACCTTAATTATTATCCCTAAAATGATTTTTGATGATCAAACCTCTTAATTACAGATTATTTACAATAACCTAATTCATCCTTAATGATCGTCACATGTAACACCCCAATTTTTACAATATAGCAGTGGAAGCTAATCTGGGGTATTACTTCATGGATACAACAATCATAATCATAGAAAACGACCCAAAAGAGACGTTTATTCAAAAGATATGTTATCATTCATTTCGAATCAGAGTTTTACAAAGGCAGGTCCCAAAATCTAGAAACATAAAATGTGAATGATAACAAGTTTTAGCCATCTTCATGTCCATGCCACTCCATGCTATAAGTTGCTCAATGACCTGAGATAAACATGCATAAAAAAGGTCAACACAAAGGTTGAGTGAAATTCATATGTTTGAAATGTAATAGTTGAATACAAGTTATAGTGGAAATACTGGTATTGCAGGGACAATCATCATGGGGAACATTATTTATTGCATCTAAGCTCATGACATCAATACATTAACAGGGAAATCACCGTAGTGATATTGGTTAGGGACAGATGTCCCCGTGGAAAAGATGCCAAGTTACCTATTAGGAAAATATTGTTGGTTTAGTACCCAAGCATTTGGTATACAATGGGAGCCATCACCCCCAATAGATCTATTCACAATATTCGCGTTCACTCGTAATGCAAGTAATTAATGATTCATGATATGTAAATAATGGCACTGGAAGCTACTTAGGCAATAATATATCTGGGTAGCATACATTTAGAAAGAAAAACATTGCTTTCATGGTTTACTATTAGGTAATCAAAGGTTTATAAAGGTATTTAAAGATTGAAATATGGGTTTATGAATTCATTTAGGCCTTTGAAAAGTAATCACATTGTTATAAGATAAACGAGTATGTAAAACGTTTGTAACAAGCATGTATCCCCTCGCGATTTATAAAACATTAAACACTTGTATTCCTGGTTTAAGCATGTATAAGTCTTTGAAAAGTAATCACATTGTTATAAGATAAACGAGTATGTAAAAGAGTTTATAACAAGCATGTATCCCCCTCGCGGGTTTATAAAACATGTAAATAAGTAAAGGCGAGGTTATGAACTTCACCTGATATGTAGATGTAATAAATATTCCAAAATGAAAGCTGACGACCTTATCACAATCTTAACCGGGGAATGTTGATATAGTAAAATGATAGTAAACAGCCACGTCACGCAACCTGAGTAAATATGTTGAGTCTTAGGAAGATTGTACTCTAGAACTTTAGTTTTAAGAGTTATGAGTTTGATTGAAGAGTTTGGAATTATTGTATCACTGTTCGGGCCATCATAATTCAGAAGTCATTCAGTAAATGTTTGAGGAGCTAGGGCACTTTAAATCGTAAACCCAACAACTCAGTCAGAACGTAATACCAAGATGAAACCTCTTAATATGAAGCTCCCTAGTATTATGATACGATATAATCGGTTTTAAGTGTTTTGATTAATATCTAGAAATGTTAAGCACGAGAAGCGTTAATTAAAGTTATGTCTTGTAAGGTTTTAAACATGTTTTTATACTTTTTCAAAATGTTACATTTTAGACCCTTGAGTTTGAAAAGTGGCAAAATATACCCTCGAAGTTTGCACTTTTACGAGTTTGGTCCTTCAAGTTTAAAAGATATACAAAGTAAACCTTGTACTTTGTAAAGTGACATAATAGACCCCTATAGTTATAACTTTGATAAAATGACATATTCAGCCCTTCTAGTTATTAATTTCAGAAAGTTACGATATATACCCCTTGCATGGATTATAATTACAAAACATGTCCAAATTGCCATGCAAGCTTATTTTAACATTTCAATAGACATTTATAAGTTATAATAAACTAAAATATGAAGATTTAACGCAACGCAAGTTTAAAATAACGATTCGTTAAGCTAGGAAGCAAAACGGGTCAAATTAGGGTTTCAAAACGTAAACGCGCGGGTTTTAAGTTCAAATTCCTTCAATAATCAATAAAGTGGTTATTTTAACATTAGTTAAGCATGCTAGGATAGATTATAATAACATTTAACCATTATGACATTTAGTTTTAAGAAAAACGCGAAATTAGGGTTTCGGGTGTACGGTTTTGGATCAAAATGGAAAATGAGCATGAATTGAGTTATGAAACTTTAACAAGAGTATATTTAGGATCATATGAACATTATAAGAGTGTAGGAGCAGAAGTAGAATATCTAGAACCTGGGTTTGAGCTTCAAGGAGCAAAAATGGTGGAAATGGGTCGTTTCGGGTAGTATTTCCACTCGTACGCCTTGTATCTTGTTCCCGGGGCTTCAAATCTTCAAAGCTTTGCTTGTTTCTTGTTCTTAGATCTTCTTAGCACTTAGTGGAGCAAAGGATTGCTGCCTATAATGGGTATGAGATAAGAGAGTGGGGGATGAGAATGAAGTGAAGGTTTATGCTTCTATTTATAGTTGAATGAGACCAAGAGGGCTAAGGAGCTTCTATGATCTGATCAAGACATGTGTAAGAGCTATAATATGATGTGTTGAGGCTAAGAAATTAGATGTGGAAGTCTAGGAAGCTAAAATGATGGTGTGGACACCATATATGGCTGCCGCGGCTGTTGTGGTTAAAAAGAGGCTCATGTGGCTTTGATTTTGGCCATGGAAAGGATGGAGCAGGTGGGTAAGCTGCTTGAGGGCACATGGAAGTGATTCATGGAGGTGCTTGCACATGGGAAGAGTTTTAAATGGGTAAAAATGAGCCAAGAAAGGGTACGGGTCAGTTTTGAGCTCGACAAGGGTTTTCACAAGTTTTCTTGCTTGCATTTCGTGTATAATGATTAAGGATGGTTGATATATGTTCCTAAGGTCTGAATTAACGTTTATTAGCAAAAATTTGCAATTGGTTTGGGTTAAAACGGGTTAGAAATGAAGAAGTGAGGTCACGGGTTCCATTTGGTACGGTTTAGGGTTTTCTTGACTTTCTTTGCTTATAATTCGTGTACATTGGACCAAGATTGATAGATTATTGATCCTAGGTATATATTGAGGTTTATTAATGATAATTGAGTGATGGTTTAGGTTATAATGGGTTAAAATGACTTATTTAAGTATTGGTTTAGGTTTACAATGGATAAAAACGAAGAAACGGGTCATGGTTTGGTATTTTGCTCGGGTTAGGGTTTCTGAGTTTTGTATTAGGGTTTTGAGTGTAAAAATGTGTATGAAATTTTATGAATAGAATAATTAGGGTTTACACATTTGTATATGAGTTGTAATATGCTATGTACAACAGTGATGTGAAAAGAAATTAGAATTGAAATCGGAGGTAAACGGCTATTTGAGATCAATGCTTATGACTTCTATACATTGAGATTTTAGAGACTTGTACTTTAACTTGAAGAGATTTTATATTTCAAATGAGATGTTATATTGCTTGTACATATGATTTAGTAGCTTGTGCATTCACTTTAGATGTTAATCCTTCATTGAAATTAGGGTTTAGAGGTATACGATAACGGTTTAAAGCCTTGTTTTTGCATTTAACATTGCGAATGGTTACATTATAGGAATAATGTACTTTGTTATAAGGAATATGATGATATTGGACTTGATAACGCTTTGTGATGTTTTGCTTGACATATATGACAGCAATGGTCATGGCCATAGATAGGTTGACATGAGCTTGTCTACTATTAGTTATGCAAGTTACTTGCTTAATGGATATTGACAATGCAATGTACATGTAATAAAGCAAAAAACATTTCACGTACAAATTGTGATCTAGTAAAATAGGTTGATGAAAATTATTGGTTGTGATAATGGAGCATCCTGGTTAACGGGCTCAGTTGAACAGTAGATTCGTACTAAAACCACAAGCTCATATGGTAGCAGCAATTCTTGAACTGTAGAAACAGCAATTGGATGAGGACGTGAAGTATCATCGAACACTTAGGTGAAAAAGTTATCCCAATCATCTCTTTTTGGTGGATACATAGGTTGTGAGAAAAAATATTTAAGAATGAGTCATGAAATCGGATGTTTGCAGGAGTCACAAGAATTAAGCTGGGTCATGAATGAATTGTTCAGAAGCATGCTCGTCAGTCATCGAATGTCTCATGAATTGTTTTCAATAATTTTCAGGGTTTCTTGTTGTAGATTTCTGAACGCTTTCTTTACGGGGCGTTTGTAGCCAATGAAAATTACAAATGTCAGCTTTTTGATCTAATTTCCCCAGGATGTCATTGTCTAGTAGATTACAGAGTGCCAACAAAGACATGAAAGGAATTGATAATCTGGTTTCTCATCTTGCATAAGCTCATATGGAGTTTTGTTGTATTCGTTTTGAAGCGCGGATTAATGATCTTAAAACAGGTTTTGGGTGTTTGTTGTACAGGCTTGTGTTGATTGCTTCGGCCCATAAAAAATATGAAGCTTTAGAAATATTAACATTGTACGTGCAGCTTTCTACTAGCGTTTCGGTTTTGCCTTTCGATAACGCGCCGTTTGCTGAGGACGTAGCGGGCAACAGATGTTTGAGTGCGAGATGCTCCTGTATTTTCATAAAACTTCACGAGTGTATGATGACAAATTCTGGTTCCATTATCTTTATGTTCAACATTAACGGGCGGTGGAATTCAAACGAACTTGAATATTTTTGATGCATTTGATGATGGCCTCTGAAGCTTCGTCTTTTGTTCTCAAAAATCTAACCCAAGTAAATTTTGAGTAATCGTCGAAAATCACTAAGATACACCTTTTCCCGTTAATACTCGCCACACGCATCGAAGGCCCATAAATCCATATGCAAAGATATTAGTTTATCATAGGTTAGTGTACTTCAGCTTGGTTGATGAGAGGATTTCTTGCTTTTTCCTAATGCACATGGCGAACACGATGATCTTTCTGAAATTTTAAGCCTTGGAATGCCTTGTGCAAGACCGTCTTTAGCTAGCTTGTTAAGAGCTACCGAAATTAAGATGTGATAAATGACGGTGCCATAACCAGCTCTTAGTCTTTGACGCTTTGGATAGAAGACAGATCGGAGATGTTGTAAGCATGCCATCAAGAGAAATTGTGTACAAATTTGTGTCTCGGGATCCGGAAAGTAGATTAACACCTTATAAATTATGAATAAAGCAAGTGTTTTTCCAAAAAGCAACTTCAAGATCCGCGTCGCAAAATTGACCAACAGAAAACAAGTTATGTACAAGCCCCTGACGTAGTATCCTCTTGCAAATATGTAAACATTTACAGCTGATAGTTACCATACCCCATAATTCTTGCAATATGGTCGTTCCTAAATCTAAATGTACCCAGAAATTTACTAACAAAGTTCATGAGGTGAGAGCGGTTCCCTGTCATATGTTTTGAACATCTGGAGTCCAGATACCAAAGAACAATCTGGACAACCTGTCATTGACAAGAAAAGAGACGATGGAATATCTATAGCATTGGATCCCCAAGTATGATGGGTCCGTGTGTTAGCATTCTTTAGATTCTACAATCTTAGCTTTTTACTAGAAACTACCTTTTTAGCATTTTTGGGTTTCTGCTATTGGACTTTAAAGCTTTTTTTGTTTCATCTGAGTGGAAATGGTTTTCTTAGGAGGCACTACGGTTAGGTTGATGTGATCCTAGTTAATGGCAGCGACTTTACCAACTATAGTGAAAGTTCTGCACTGTTGGTTTCCACTTAAATCCCCTACTTCTGTGTATCATGACCGTAGGTTTCCAACTATTTTGTTTTTTATGTTCTTAGCAGATTTTAGCATCGGCCATTCACATTTTTCCACAAAATCAAGAAAGACACATATCATGACACAGCCATCAAACATAGATTTCTACAAATAGCAGATATTGTTCAGATTTGCATTTAACAGTGAAGGCTTAAACATCGAAATACATTCATGAATAGGTTCAACAACACTATTATTTTTAATAACTTTCCTAGGTTGGGCTTCTACTTTATTCTTCATGTTCCTACTTGGTGTTCGCGAGATCCTATTATTCTTTTTATTGCATGTAGGCTTTGATCCACAATTACTAGTAGAACACTTCAATCCTATAGGAGACAACACATGTGTGTTATAATTTGATGTTGTAGATGACTTTACCTGTTTAATGTTGCCTGAGGATGTGAGAGGTTCAGCAAACCTAACTTTCTTGACCTTGTTTTTGGGTGTGACAGCAAACTTTTTTCTCATTAGTTTAGTGCAGTTAGTGGCAAGTATCTCGGAACTATAAAGTAACTCTGATAATTCGTTGGGGCATGCTTACAAGAAAAGTCTAACTCTTTATCTAAAGGTTGTTTGCTTTAGCTTGTTCGACTATTCCCGTAAGTAATATCTGTTTGTTCCCCCTGTGGTACTACTTATGGTATTTATGTGGCTTCCTCTATTTGCAGTAACCTAGGAGCCAAGGTTTAAGTCTAAGCTTGAAACATGCCTGTAAATATAGTGAGGGCATATGTGTGTTTGTGAATACAATATCAACAATATTCTTTTCCTTTTAATTTTCGTATTAAATCGTTGTATCAATGATGTGATTATAAAACCTTATCTTGAATTTGTCGCACTTTTAAATCTCATTTGTTCAGCAGATTTTAAGTTCAGTTTATCAATTAAAGAGTCACTATGTTCTTTAGTACGAACACGTGTCTTTTTGATTGAGTCAAACTGCTCATTACAAAGACGCTCGTTTTCCGAAATTAGTTTTGCCACACTATTCTCCAGTTTCACATTTTTGGTCTCTATATCACAATAATCATACTTGACATTCTCTTCCTTCGGAACTTTTCTCATTCGATTTTATAATTAATCCTCTCAATCATTACAAATGGTACTGTCTTTGTCTTGAAGCTGAGCTTTCAAATTATTATTTTCAAAGAATTCTACAATTTTGAGAGCATTTTGATTATTACAAGATTCATTTTTTTAAAAAATTTCTTGATTAAGCTGTATTGACAATTCAAGAGAAATACAATGTTTTTCAAGTTGTGAGTAACTTTTTAAAAGATCATTAAAACGTATTTCTGTGACTTTCAAAAAGCTCGGCCTCAAGATTGAACACTTGTCACAAGATTGTTTTATCCTTTCTATCCATATTCCACTTATACACAATCAAAGACATAGAATTCATCACAGTTAAAAGAACTTCTTGAGACATGATTTGTTGTAAGAGTCGATCATTTTCCAAAAGTAATTCTTTCTTAGCAATTTCCAAACATTGTTTGTCAACTGAAGACTGTTGAACAGCAGCGTCCATTTGGTCAAAAATTGTCTGTACTTCCATTATTTCATTTAGAAGATCTCTATCAAACACAGTGAAGATGTCTTTAAAGATTTAGAAATGGAATTAATTTCATGTTAAAAACAGCCTTTAGTATGTTCAAACCCCCATTCTCCTTCTGTCGAGCACTCAGGTGTAGTCCATATCTTCACACACATTGTCAATCCCCTGTAGCAAGGTGAAATTTAAGGCTTTTTAAGGCTTTAATTCACAAAGCTAACTTAGGAAGTTCCTTAGGAGCTTCTATTTTGAAGGGGATGCGTTTAGAAGGTTATATGGTTAGGATTTGGGACATACGCAACAAAATGCTTATTTCAGCCGACAATTCTAGTTAGGGAGTAAAACGTTTCTCAATAAACCATCAGATAGTCTATTTATTTTTTCATAATTAATACGTTTATGAGAAATGTTTGTTTTAATGGCCTCTGGATCTTTTTCTTTTTCAAACGTTTTTGATCGACTATGTTCTTCCAAAATAAATGTTTCCTCATCATCAATCATAGGCATTAAAACAACATGTTTAGCTGATATATCCACGACCATCATTACAGGTGGTTTAATCGCTAAGCTTTCTTAAGGTAAAAACGGATTTTGATAACCTAGAGCTTGTTTGTGTATATTATCATACAAGGCTTATGGCTTAGTTAACATGTTTGATGTTTGAGCAGATTGACCCACTTTAAAAATAATATTATCAAGTTCCTTTATCTTCTTTTCCAAATCAATTTCGTTTTCCATATATTTATCTTCCTTTTCTTTGGATTCTTTTTTAAAAACCGTGAATGTTTGCAATAAACATTCCTTTTCTTTGATTTGTTTAGAAAGTTTTAGCTCAAGTGACTGTCACTTGTTCTTTCAGAGCAAGCTTCTTTTAATCATATCTCCATTTGAGAATCACAATTATTTTTCTCACGCCAATTAATTCAATATTAGTCGCTGTTTTACTAACTCGTTTTAACTCGTTCTTTATATCTCTCTAGTTCAGCAGTTACTAATTCATTATTCTGTTCCTTATTAGCATTTTCCCAATTATTTACATGATTAATCATTTGTTTTGACATTGGTTCTATCACAGATAAAATCATTGAATCTTGTCTGTGCTGCAAATTAGTATCTTGAACATTTGCCTATTGTGTTTCTTGCAAATATTGAGAGTACAAAATGATATTGCTATCAGTTGTATTCTCATTATCTGTAAAATTCACAGATGGTGTTTGTTTAAATATCTCTGCAATTGAATGCACACTTTGATTTTCCATATAATTAAGATAGGTTTCAGACTGAGGTACCTATGAGATAACGTCAGAACCATAGTTGGAATGTTGTCCCATTGAGAACGTTTTTGCATTCGATTATCATCACAGTCCTGTTTCATAAGTATCAAGATCCTCAGTGTCTGGTGAAAAGCTAGCATTGTTTGGAATGACTTGTCTAAACCAGCTTGACCATCTAGAACCCTGGTTCCGCTCAAAGAAATGGAGTTGCTCTTCTCCAAAATTTATCCAGCTTCCTGAGCTTCAGCTTACATTGCTTTTATCCTTATCCATGTTGCATTTCCTTGGTCGCTTAGGCTGAGGTGGAATTGCCTAGCCATATGTATTCACCTGACAGTTATATCTTTTAACCCAACCTTTGCATGTTCTGTTACATTGATTCCCCTAAAACTCAGTAGCGTACTCTTATAACCCTGTACCAGAATAACTTTGTCCTTTGTCCTCATGAAATTGTTGCACTGTGGTCCCTGCCATCTTGAATAGTGGCATTGGTTCTTGGATTAGATGAAGTCGTCTAAGTTGATATTGGTTAAGAGGAAACCTTGGAGGAAGCTACAGCATTAGAAAAGCCATTACCTTGTTGAGTCAAGCAATTGGATCTTCTTTGGAGAGAAAATAGGAACGTAAAAAACTAAAGTCACAAGAGATGGTGACTCAGTCATTGCTTGTGTGAAACTTAAGGTGATTGCTAAGTAATTGTGAAACACTATGACGGTTGTGATGATTCAATTGAGTCTGATATGGCTAATGTGGTTTTGAATGTACTACCGAATAGGTTTAGAATTGACCGTCGTGATGGATAAGTTGATGAGTAATGTTGATTGGGATGAATTGATCCAAACTGAGATGGTGGAAACTGTTGTTGAAGCTGAGGATTATTGTATGAAGACTAATAAGTGTTAAAGTGAGGTGGTGTCATCTGCTGATTTGCAACAAATGCAAGTGGATCTTGATTGCGTTCACGCAGAAGACGGCCTTCATTTGCATAAAGTTTGTGTTGTTCAATATATGCATGAAGCTGATCAAAGTTGGTAGTATGCAAATATTTTACAAGTTTGACATCAGACATAAACTTACTCCATTCAGGTGGAAGATTGTTTAAGAATTTGGTATTTACTTGAATTGTCTCCATTTTCTGTTGTAACGTTCATGTCATTAATCACTCTGAGTGAGTCTCAAAGTTATTACTTATGAGTGATTCCCCTTTGTGATGTTAGTAAACCTTATCAAATGACATTCATACAGTTTACACTATCTTTCCTGAGCTAGTCAAAAGACGGTACCTGTGCATCAAGTATGAACTCTCTCTCATAAATCCTTGGCAACTCTGTGATGATTCACAAGTGAATAGATATCAGCTGGTAGACCTTGAAGAATGATATTGGTTGCCTTCATATCACAATCAGCTTGAATTTTCTCAGCAGCAGATAATTCAACATATTTCTTTGTTCTGGTCACCCCATTATTCTTAATTGTATGGGACAAAATGGGTGGACCATTTTCAACTGATTCAAAGTATTATTCTTCGATGCTCCTCAACCGTTGGCGTGTAAAGTTTCATTTTCGACCTTTTCAAGAATTCATACAAGTCCTTGCTCAACAGTGGTTGGTAGATTATCAGGCTCATGAGGAGTATCTGTACTCAGCAAGATTATTCTTTTGTCAAGTGGAATAATTGATCCACTGTTGATTTGATGCTATCCCCTAGATTTTTGTGGATCCATATGGTGATTACGTTATTTGTGTTTTTAGTGGAGTTGATCTTTTGAGTGTTGTAAGTCTTGAAACTACACAGGATTTTACAAATCTTGATAAAACCGGGAAGACAATTGAATGTTTCACTGGATTTTACAAATCAAAGAGCATAAAACGTTTATAATGGCTTGTGACTTTTATCATATATTTGAGTGTTAAACAGTGAATTAATTTTCCCTTTTAGAAGTTGTATAAAGTGCCTTGTATAGGAAGTTGGTAAAAATTTATTTTAAAAACGAACCAACACTATTCATGTCAGGAAATAGTGCAAATGTGTAGAAATGTCGTAACTTTCACGTTTTAAGCCCGTTTTGCGCGTTTCTTATGCCCATATTTTCGTATTAAGACGAGTTATCAATATTTGACATTTTCATATTTTTAGTCCCCTGATGAACAGTACTTTTTACTGTTCACACCAGTTATAAAGTTATTTTTATAGTTTTAGTTATCGTAAAACCCGTAAACGTCGTATTTTATTCGTTATAGTTCCGTTTTTAGCGATTCTTTCGAGCACGTTCTCGTAATTGAAAGTCCTAACTATTTATGAGGTTTACAAAAATAAATGTTTCTGTCATGAATAGTAACTTTTATAAAAATAGTTTTATAAAAGTATTTATTGTCGTAAACTTGCGAAATTCATAACTCTTTCGTTATTAATTGAAAAATTACGATTCTTATCATTTTGAAATCCTAAAAATATGTACAATCTGTGAAAAATACTAAACTTTCTGTTTTAGAAGTATTTTATAGCTTGCTTTTATAAAGTTTATTTTATAAAACCGGTATTAACGTAAATCGTATTTTTATCGTATCTTTTTCGTTATTAATCCGTTTTTTGAGTTTCTTACCTTTTTGGAATCGTCATGAGACGTACTATTTTATAAAAATATAAAAAGTATACCTTATTTTTCGAACCAAAACAGAAAGTTTGGAGGTTTGTGTTAAAAACATGTTTTAAACTTGATTTTGTACTTTTTAGCTTAACCATCTTGTAACAAATCCATTACACCACTCATTATCACATGCATTACATTCCTAGGGTCCCTAAGTCCATCATTTGTCCAAAGATTGTCCAAGAATCACAAGATCCATAAGTTTACATACTCATTTGTTCATGAACTTTTATATATACACTTTTTAGGTAACTTGTTTATATAAGCTTTTTATACTTAAACCATACTTATATAATGTATATACTTCTATTCTCACATGTTCTTAACAACAATATAACACATGACAAAGTATATCATACCATGATCATAAGTAAAAATTCCATTTTTACATGTAAATAAGTTTCCTAGATGGTGATAACTATACAAACATTATATATGCCTAAAATCATGAATGTAAAGAGATTAAGAGTTTTAGGTAACCTTAATATGAAGTGTGGTGATGAACAACAAGATCTAAACCCTTGTTTAGCAAACAAACCCTAGCTTTTAACACCTTGAAAACCCTAAATCCAAGTAAAACCCTAATCTTGAACCTTCTTGCTTAATCACTTGTAAACCCCAAACCAAACCTTCTAAACACCTTAGGGTATCTTAGATATGATGTAGGAACACTTGTATGTGTTGTAAAATAAAAACTATGGATTGTGTAGGTGTGTTTGTTTTGAGCCGTGGGTGGGAGAGAGGAGCAAGAGAGTTTTGGTGTTGTTTCACCTTAAGAAATGAAGTGTATGTGTGCTCTCTATCTAGTGCTTCCTTTATATACTTCAAAGACTAGTCAAAGCTCATATGTAGAAGTCTTAGGAAAGTCTTTGGTCAAGAGAAACATTAGGAGGGTTTTAAGGAAAGTCTTGGTCAATTTCTAGTCATAGTCCTTAAGGTGTTAATGAGGCTTATGTTGTACAAGTTCTAGTTGATACAATGTGTGCTTCTTGTCCCCTAGGATGCATATAAGCCACGAAAATTGAGGAGGGGAGGGAGCTAGTTGGTGATTTTTGGTCTTATACAAAATATCTTGTATCATTTGAAGTTTAAATGTATAAGAATTTAATGTAAAGGTATAACTTGTAATGTGTAGGTTTCTAGTTGATTTAATTCATGTACCATATGACCAACAATCATAGCATAGGTAAAGTTTTATAAAACTTTAGGTATTGGGTATAATAATGGGTATTTGTTGAAGCGTAGAAAAGTTTTGGTGGTTTCGGGTATGCCTAAACGTATTTTATCGCGAAACGTAAACACTTTACGTAACCAATAAAAATAAAATGAACAAAGTTAATAATTATCCTCAAAATAATTACTTAACACTTGCTTGATCTAAACGTTTAATTGTTTGATCCCGTTTACATTGAATGATCATTTTTAGCTTACGCGATTTAACTTAATACTTGAAATTAAAAGCAACTGCGTACAACACTAAAATTAAATAGTAGATTTATTGACGTCGTACATGACCCTAAAACACGGGGTGTTATAGTTAACATGGGCATGGGAGGACTACTTGAAAGATAAGTATCCTCGATTAATTGTTTGGTAATGATAGAGTTGAACCTTTTGGTTAAATCTCGGGACGAGATTTCCTAAAGGAGGGGATACTGTGACAACCATGACTTGAGCAGGTTAGTCAAACTATTAGTGTTGACTTATGTATCTGTTTCAATGTATATGTTATGTGTTATTTGTGATAATACGTGTTTATATGCGTTTATGTGGATTATGTGGGAAATTAGTAGTTAATCTATTGAGCGTGATCATCTCGATGAGACTAAAATGGTGGTGAGATTTGTTGAATTCATTTCGTTCACTTTTGGTGACGAGGAAATGATTTTGGTGATTTAAGCGTTTTAGTGATTTATCGTGTAAGTAATATTACACATACGTATTTATGTATTAGTAAAATTAGGTATGAATAGGCTTTAGTGGTTAGAATAAGAAAGAAATGAAGTTTCTATTTTTGGAAAGTTAGGTTTAATGATAATGAAAAGTTAGTCATTTTTAAAAGTTTAGTAAATTGCGGTTACGCAAAAAGGTATACTCAAATAAGCTTAAGTTTTTATAAAAACTTAAGGTACTGTAAATAAATAAGTAATTAATAAATTATTTTTTTATATATATGAATAGTAAAAAAATGAATTTAAAGGGGAAAAAGAAAAAAAGGGAATTTGAGTCAAATACAAATTAGGAAAAGATAAGGACTAGGATTTATGAAAAAACTATAAATACCAAACCCTCTCCCCTTTTTGTTTTGTACGACCGGCCATGCAAAAGAGAAAAAAAAGATTTTTTTATCAAGATTAAAGTTGGTGAAATTGTGTTCAAGATTTGAAGATTTAAGGTATATACTATAATCCTTTGATTCATAGTGGTAAGGTACGATACACCATTAGATAAATATCTCTTGATTTTTTATGACAACCAGAATGAATTTTATAAAGATTAAATTTAAGATAATTTTATTTATTATTTAAAATGATTTTTATACTTAAAGTGTCTTTTTTAATTTAAATTGATTTTTATAAAAACATTATTTAATTTGGTATTTCGGGTAAAGTCGATAATTGGTATAAGAATTTCTGTCTTTCGTATTGATATTTTTTTATGTGTTCATTTGTCGTGGTACGTCTGTTGATTTCTTTCGTTGCGTTTTCACTCGGTGCATATACGTATCCTTTCTTTCAAAGGATTCATATGTCATTTGATCCACGTCTACTTGCATATGTGGAATCTCCTATATGCATTCTAGCATTTGACTTGATATTCGTTTGTTATCCTGTTCGATTGTTCGTAACCCTTGGAGTTCGTTGATATCGTTGAATCGTGGAAGCTTTGATGTGATGGTGGGAATGGACTGGTTGTCTAAGAGAAAGTTTGTGATAGTATGTTATGAGAAGGTGGTTAGAATACCGTTGGAAGGTGATGAGATATGATTATTCTTAAGATTGGCAGGTTACCTACCTATGTTTCATCGCAAACTTTTTTAAGATTGTTAAACTCATTACTTCCCTAACTGAGAGGAATCGGAAGTATGAGTGGGACGTAGAACGAGAAGAGGCTTTTCAGACCCTGAAGAACAACTTGTGTGATGCACCAAAATTGACTCTACCTAATGGAGTCGAAGATTTTGTAGTCTACTGTGATGCGTCGAACCAAGAATTAGGTTGTGTTCTCATGCAAAGGGGCAAAGTGATTGCCTATGCATCGAGACAGCTGAAAGTCCATGAGAAGAACTATACGACGCACGACTTAGAGTTGGGAGCGGTTGTGTTTGCTCTTAAGACTTGGAGGCATTATCTGTATGGTACAAAGAGTGTTATCTATACGGATCACAAAAGTCTTCAACACATATTTGATCAGAAAGAGCTGAATATGCGTCAGAGGAGGTGGATCGAGTTGTTTAGTGACTATGAGTGTGAGATTCGCTACCATCCTGGTAAGGCGAACGTTGTGGCTGATGCGTTAAGTAGGAAGGAACGAGTGAAACCTAGACGTGTTCGAGCGATGGCTATGACCATTCAGTATGGAGTAAGAGGAATGATACTGACAGCCCAAAGTGAGGCGTTCAAGCAAGAGAACGTACTCGCAGAAATACTACATGGTTTAGATCAACCGATGAAAAGGAAAGAAGACGAGAGTTTGTATTTTATGGATTGTATTTAGGTTCCATTGGTAGGAAGTGAAATGGACGAGGCCCATGCATCAAGGTACTTGGTACATCCGGGAGCGGATGAGAAGTACTATAACCTTGGAGACATGTATTGGCAGCCATGAATAGAGAAGGATATAGCTATCTATGTAGCAAATTTCGGACTTGTTTAAGAGGTGAAGGCTGCAATGTCAAAGACTTTTGGCTTGCTGCAACAGCCTGAGATACTTGAGTGAAAATGAGATAGAATCATCATGGATTTTATCACTAAATTTCCAAGGTCAAAGTAGTGAGTATGATGTGATTTGGGTGATGGTCAATAGACTGATCAAGTTAGCTCATTTTCTAGCTATACAAGAAGATTTCAAGATGTGAAGTTGGCAAGGATTTATATTAATGAGATAATAACAAGGAATGAAATTCTGGTGATGATCAACTCAGATTTAGATGGATGATTTACCTCGTGGTTTTGGCAGACGCTGCAGAAAATGTTAGTGACGCGATTAGATTTAAGTACTGCTTAGCATCCTCAAGCGGATGGATAAAGTGAACGTATGATTTAGACTTTGGAGGATATAATGAGGGCATGTGTTATCGATTTTGATGGTAGTTATCAATTAAGCTTTCGGTGTGCTCCGTTTGAAGCTTTGTATGGAAGGAAATGTAGGTCGCCTGTTCTATGGGTAGAGATTAGAGAGAGTAGTTTGACTGGACTTGAGTTAGTACAAGAAACGACTGATAAGGTAGTGTTGGTAAAGGAAAAGCCCTAAGCGGCAAGAGATCATCAAAAGAGTTATGCTGGTAATAGGCGTAAGCCATTAGAGTTCGAGGTGGGAGATCATGTGTTGTTAAAGGTGTCGCCATGAAAGGGCGTAATGCATTTTGGAAAGAAGGGTAAGTAGCACCAAGATATGTAGGACCGTTTGAGATCCTTGGAAGGATTGGCCTTGTTGCTGATAGGTTGAGGTTGCCTGAGGAGTTGAGTCGTGTACATGACACATTTCATGTGTCGAATCTGAAAAAAAAAGTTTGGCGGATGCTAGTCTGCATGTGCCATTGGATGAGATCAAGGTTGACAAAACTCTTTGTTTTGTTGAGGAACCTGTTGAGAATAGTGACCGTGAAGTTAAGAGGTTGAAATGTAGCAGAATGGTGGTAGTTAAGGTCCATTTGGGCTCGAAGTGAGGTCTCTAGGACTTCAGGAAACTGAGTATCCACACTTGTTCATTGAGCAAGGGATCATTGGGAGTTTTAGTTAAAGTTGGATACGTAAGGTTTCTTGTAGACCTTAGTATGCCCTTAGATGTGTTTGTGTGATTTTGGTTAAAGTTATTTTATGAATAAACTCGAAGTCGAGCCGATTCTTCAAAAACGTTGGGCTTTGTAACAACTTATAACTTGGTTTCAAGACAGTTCTTGTTTGATGAGTTGCGAGATCGGGTTGTAAATGACGTTGTTACGCAACTTAAGGTTTTGACGAGACTCCTCGATGACGGGCGAGGTTCAGGTAGTTGGATGTTTCTTTTCGTTTGGAGCGGTTATGCTGCTATGCGTACCCTTTTGTGGGCGGGCAAAGTTGTTAGCAGTAAGATATCTTGTGAAACTTAGCTGGAATTCAAAGTGTAACTTTGAGTTAACATGGGCATGGGAGGACTACTTGAAAGATAAGTATCCTCGATTAATTGTTTGGTAATGATAGAGTTGAACCTTTTGGTTAAATCTCGGGACGAGATTTCCTAAAGGAGGGGATACTGTGACAACCATGACTTGAGCAGGTTAGTCAAACTATTAGTGATGACTTATGTATATGTTTCAATGTATGGGTTATGTGTTATTTGTGATAATACGTGTTTATATGCGTTTATGTGGATTATGTGGGAAATTATTAGTTAATCTATTGAGCGTGATCATCTCAATGAGATTGGAATGGTGGTGAGATTTGTTGAATTCATTTCGTTCATTTTTGGTGACGAGGAAATGATTTTGGTGATTTAAGCGTTTTAGTGATTTATCGTGTAAGTAATATTACACATACGTATTTATGTATTAGTAAAATTAGGTATGAATAGGTTTTAGTGGTTAGAATAAGAAAGAAAATGAAAATTTCTATTTTTGGAAAGTTAGGTTTAATGAAAATGAAAAGTTAGTCATTTTTAAAAGTTTAGTAAATTGCGGTTATGCAAAAAGGTATACTCAACTAAGCTTAGGTTTTTATAAAAACTTAAGGTACTGTAAATAAATAAGTAATTAATAAATAATTTTTATATATATATGAATAGTAAAAAAAACAAATTTAAAGGGGAAAAAGAAAAAAAGAGAATTTGAGTCAAATACAAATTAGGAAAAGATAAGGACTAGGATTTATGGAAAATCTATAAATACCAAACCCTCTCCCCTTTTTGTTTTGTATGACCGGCCAAGCAAAAGAGAAAAAAAAGATTTTTTTTATCAAGATTAAAGTTGGTGAAATTGTTTTCAAGATTTGAAGATTTAAGGTATATACTATAATCCTTTGAAGTTAATTATTATTAAAAACATGTAATAATTATTATGATAGAATTAGGGTTTTATAAAATCTATAAATTAATGATGTTTAATCATATTGCAATGATTAGGGTTTAATTAGGATCATATGGGTGTATTTGTTAGGGTTTAAATCGCGTTAGAATTTGATTTGGATTAGTGCAGAATTTAGGGATGTGTTGTTCGGCTGTTATCTCAATAATGGTTATAGCTTTTGTCAAGTTTTCAGTGTCTATGACATAGCTCAGAGAGTCTAGTTTCCAGAACATCCGGCCTCGAAGGTTTTTAAGATCAGGAAGTCATTCAAACGTTGGTTACAAGAAAAGTTATCAAAACAGTAAATACATGTCAAATTTATGTCAGATTACGAGGTGTAAAACCCCCATTTAAAATTTGAATTAGGATTAGCTAATCTACAGGAGTTTAGTTCTATGTGTCTATTAAAAATCCTCCAAAGGATAGCTTCTGATTTGGAGTCTATGTATTGGTTTTAGGTCCAAACTTTTTAGTGTGCGATCAGATCTGAAACTGAGTAGTTAAAAGTTTGATTTTATCTGGTGCATTTAAGAAGGGAAATAAATTAGTGGAAAAATCGTGGAGTTATTAGACTCGTGGTATTTAACCTGTGATTTTTGGTAAAATTTATAAAGCTTAGTAGGTATGGTTTAGAAAATAGTAAAGTGAGGTCAAAATTCTGCGTTTTTGGGTAAATAGTAAGACTTTGAAATAATGTGTAAACGAATTGGTTAATGACGGGCATGGTGTCGGGGTGACCTATGAGGGTAATTAAACACCTTACACATCCATCATATGATTGTTACATGTGCTTAAGCTTTTGGCTTAGTAGCGTGTAACACGTGTTTGTTTTGATTGATTAGATTTGTGCTAGTGTTTGTGGAAGCTGCAAAGCATCAGGTGAGTTTCATAGTCCCATTTTTACTATGTTTTCTTGGGATGGAAATGATGCAAAAATATGTTTTGAAATGTTTTAATTGTTGTGATTATATGGTTTGATTGACGCATGGACTTTTATGTAGCTATTATATATTATGTGCTAAGTGTTATTTGATTTGGATCGTGGGTAACGTTCCTACCCGTTATTGGTTTCGCCTACTTTGTGGGTAAGATCCTTGGAGGTGATCAACTCCTTGTGATATTGTGTGGATTCGGTACCAAGAGTCTGGAATTTGGAATATCATTCCTCTCCATGACTATTAGTGGAGCGGCGAGGTACGCCTACCTCATTGTTTTGTGGTTTGGATCGGGGGACACGTTCCGTCCCAATGTGATTGTTGTTGAATGCATGTTAGCGTGTATAATAGCCAGCTTATTTGTCCTGCTTTGTTTTGTTTTTATAATCACAATAATTTATTTTAAACCTGTATTGGTGTCGTAAAACCTATGACTCTCACCAACCATTGTGTTGACGTTTAAGCATGAATTCTTGAATGTTTTTATTAGGTTTGTGAGACATTGTCTTTGTATTGATGAGACCCCCTTTCATTAATACAAGATGCCGTTCTTTTGTTTTCGGTATTGTCATGACACATTGTGTCTTTTATTTCTAGTTATGCATATAGTGATTCTCTATTGTTGACACCATTGTGTTGTGATGATATCCATAATGTTACGCCTCGTGTTTCCGCCTTGGCGGGGTGTGACAGATTGGTATCAGAGCCTTTGGTTATAGAGAAGTAGGTGGTTGAGCCTAGACTATAACCTAGGGGTCCTTCATGTAGATGCATTTAGGGCTTAAGTGTTTAATGTTATAACTGCTATGCTTCCCCTTTATTTTTGCATAGCTTATATATCTCGTATTTTGCTAAGTTGTCATTTTAGTTATTTTGTCTTTCATTATCTGATATAATATGTATTGCTTTCTTAGTATTTTAGCTATATTTTTCCCCCACCCGTAAGAAGTCTCGTTGGGGAACCGTTTTCCTAACTGGACTTAAGCGTTATAAGGAGCCTCTTGTGGAACCGAAGAAGATAAGATAGTTGATCGTTTGTCGAATTCACGTAATAGGGATGGACCCGCGGAGTCGAGTGATTCTTACGGAGGCAAAGTCAAACCCAAGTGAGGCCCAACATAAGTTTATCCCGTCCTTTACCCCGTTATGTTGTTATTGATTATTTCTTTCGGATATTTTGTATTTTGTAAGTCGTCGTGTGAGTTTCGTTCCTTTATGTCGTTTCGATTTCAATTTGATATAAGTAAGTAGTTATTTGATGAAGCATCTTTTATGTGTTAAGTTTGAGTCGTTTAAGATGTACAATGTGGTATATGTGCTTATATGTGAATTATGACTAATATGTGTAATCTTGGAAGTAAGTACACGTGTGAAAGGAGGCACTTATAATTATGGTGGCCAACATAATTATAAAGGCATCACACACGTAGAGTTGTGACCATGATTGCATTTATTTGTGTTTGGTTGTAAGATGGTAGTGTAATATGTTTTTTTATATGTGTTATGTGTATTCAGAATAAGAGAATGGTGGTATGGGTAGAAATTATTCTCTTATCCCTAGTTGGAGGATAATATTATTGAGTTGTATAAATAGTTAGTTTCCGTTACTATCTAGTATTGCAGGATACCTCAAGTAATGCCTTTTATAAGAGGTTGCTAGCGTATTGCTCGGGTCTGTTTGTTTGGATTTTCTAAGTCTATCGTACTTTGTTAGTAAGGATACCTGATTTTTCCTATTCGACGTCTCGATGTATATTGGTTGTTCGGAATCTACTCTTTCGAATATACGCGCGTTTTGTTAGTTCTTTCATTGCATTGATTACTCGTATGAGTATCAAACGTTTCTTTTAAGCACTAATTGTTTCTAACATATTAGTGTGAATCATTACTCCCTTGGTTGTATATCCCTTGGTTTTCGTAACCCGTTGGCGATGTGTTAGTATCGATGCTTTTAGGTTTGTTTTGTTAATCGTTATTTTGGATAAGACCTTACGTTTTCTTTTGGGTACGTAACGTCTTACATGAGTCTTCTTGTACGAGTTCGTTTGATTTTATTTTGAGTATATGGTTTCTAGTATGTTCTTTCGTTTTTAAACAATAGAATGGTGTTAGGGTCTATACGGTGTTTTACGGTCTCTTTTGGTATTATGGTGTCTTTTATTTGAGTAACATATTTCATAATTGATGTTTAATTATAAAAGTCCTTTTAAAGTATTGTGTTAGTGTTTGAGAAAAACTGTGTTTAAAATGCTCTTTGTAAAAAGTATATGGTCTATACAAATAGGATATGAAAATTTTTGAGTGGTTAAATAAATTTTATTTTATTATAAAAAGCTAGTTTAAAGTGATTCATAGTGGTTAGGTACGATACACCATTAGATAAATATCTCTAGATTTTTTATGACAACCAGAATGAATTTTATAAAGATTAAATTTAAGACAATTTTATTTATTATTTAAAATGATTTTTATACTTAAAGTGTCTTTCTTAATTTAAATTGATTTTTTTAAAAACATTATTTAATTTGGTCTTTTGAGTAAAGTCGATAATTGGTATAAGAATTTCCGTCTTTCGTATTGATATTTTTTTATGTGTTCATTTGTCGTGGTACGTCTGTTGATTTCTTTCATTGCGTTTTTGCTCGGTGCATATACGTATCCTTTCTTTCAAAGGATTCTTATGTCATTTGATCCACGTCTACTTGCATATGTAGAATCTCCTATATGCATTTTAGCCTTTGACTCGATATTCGTTTGTTATCCTATTCGATTGTTCGTAACCCTTGGAGTTCGTTGATATCGTTGAATCATGGAAGCTTTGATGTGATGGTGGGAATGGACTGGTTGTCTAAGAGGAAGTTTGTGATAGTATGTTATGAGAAGGTGGTTAGAATACCGTTGGAAAGTGATGAGATATGATTATTCTTAAGATTGGCAGGTTACCTACCTACGTTTCATCGCAAACTTTTCTAAGATTGTTAAACTCATTACTTCCCTAACTGAGAGGAATCAGAAGTATGAGTGGGACGTAGAACGAGAAGAGGCTTTTCAGACCCTGAAGAACAACTTGTGTGATGCACCAATATTGACTCTACCTGATGGAGTCGAAGATTTTGTAGTCTACTGTGATGCGTCGAACCAAGGATTAGGTTGTGTTCTCATGCAAAGGGGAAAAGTGATCGCCTATGCATCGAGACAGCTGAAAGTCCATTTTCAAAATCTGAGTTTTCTGATGAATAGTGATTTTTACTGTTTATAACAGTTATATATTTATTTTTATAGATTTAGTTATCGTAAATCTCGTAAATGTCGTAACTTATTCGTTTTAACTCCGTTTTTAGCGATTCTTTCGAGCACGTCTTCGTATTTAAAAGTTTTATCGATTTATTGATGTTTTAAAAGTATAAGTTTCTGTGGTGAATAGTAACTTTTATAAAAGTATATATTTAACGTAAACTTGAAATCGTCGTATCTTTTTCGTTATAAATCGGTTTTTTGAGTTTCTTATCATTTTGGAATCGTCATGAGGCGTACTATCTTTTTAAAACATGGTAGGGCTGTTACCAAGGTCGAACCAAAACAACCCCTTTATAATACTTATACATATCCATTTTTATAACTTGTTTTATATACCTTTTAACTTAATAATTTACCACAAGTTTTCCAAGACTTATTATATACTTGTCTTACATATAATAGAGTCTAAGATCCATATTGTGTCCATGAGTTCCAAAGTATCAAGTCCTTAACAAGGCTTAAAAACCTTAAACTTTCTTAAGTAACTTTAAATTACAAGTTTATACATATACATGTTTACACTTAACCAACATGTTACAATACTTATATATCCATTATTTCATGATATTATCAACCTCATAACATATGTAAAAATGTTCAAAACCATGATCACAAGTAGAAATATGTTTTACATGTTTAAAAGTATCCTAAATGGTGATATTGCTAAATAGAACATATAAACACATAAAATGATAACTGTAAAGACATAAAGGGTTTTAGATAACCTTATGGTGATGTAATATGATAACCAACACAATCCAAACCCTTGTTTAGATTGTAAACCCAAGCTTGCAAGATCTTGAAAACCCTAATTTCCAAGTAAACCCTAATTTTCCTTTTTCTTTGCTTAACTCTTGTAAAGGCTTAACCAAGCCTTAAATCTTTCTTGGTAGGTCTTAGATATGATGTAGGAATATGAGTAAGTGTTGTAAATAAAATTTTGTATGGATTTGGTGGTGGTTTGATGTTGGCCGTGGGTTTTAGAGAGACAAAGGGAGTATATGGTGAAGTTTTTCTTTGCAAATGAGAAGTGTGTGAGTTTACTTACTAGTGCAAGCCTTTTATAGTCCTAAGACTAGTCAAAGAAACACAATGAGAGAATTAAGGAGTCTTTGGTCAAGACTTGTGAAAGTCTTTAGGTTTTAATGACTTGGTTCCCTAAAATAGAAATCATCTCATGAAATTTAGGGAATGAATTGACTAGCTAATATCTTATTTGCAAAATGAAAGTATTACTTGCCTAGTATAAGTTGGTAACTTTAAACATATTGTATAATTTTGTAAAGTGTATGTATTGGTTTATTTATTTCATGGTAAATTCGGCTCAAGTGATGAATGTAGGTAAAGTTTTATAAAACTTTGAGCATTTGTTATAAACATAAGTATTTGTTGAAGCGTAGATTAATTTTGTTGGTTCCGGGTATGCTTAAACGTAATTTATCGCGAAACGTAAACGATTTACGTAACCAATAAAAAAAATAAAACATAATAAGTAAATTATTACTTTAGTAATAATAATAAAATGATTTCTTGACGTAAACTTAAATTCGTTTGGTATCCGTTTACGCTAATTGTTGATTTTTAGTTTACGCGATTTAACTATATAATAAGAATTAAAGTAAACGCGTACGAGAGAAAAAATAATAATTAGTAAAATAGATGACGTCGTAAATGACCTGAAAATACAGAATGTTACATGACGGACGATCATGTGCTAATATGATTGATCATTTTACTCCTCCTGCTTTCTTCAAAACTGTTCGCGGAATGGAACATGAATAGTTATTTGCTGAGTTTAATGTGTCTGCCGCACACAATTTGAGTTTGAGTTCTGAGGTGAGAATGCGTACTGAGTATAATATTTTAGAGAAAAAGAAGTGGAAGTCTCTTGCTGAGGAGAAAGATAATTTACTGCAAGTAAAAGACAAGGAGATTGAGGAGTTAAGGTCTCAGTTGTTGCAGGCGAAGGATGAGTCTATGCAGGTGGCTCGACTTCGTACTCGGGTTTCTAGTCTCGAGGCTATTGAGGATTCGCTCCGAGGCAAGGTTGCTTTCGTCAAGGAGCACAACGGCCTTCTTAAGAAAGAGCATAGTGCTATGAAATTAAAGGTGACAAGCCTCGAATCTATCATTGCTGAAAAGGATCATGAACTTTCTGAATTGGGAACCTCCGCTTCGTCTTTTAGGTCTCAGAACCAAAGTCTCGTGAATCAGGTATATGTTTCCTTCCTTAATTGTCCTCTTTGTATTTTTGTGTTTCCTTTGTCTTATATATACATATACATATTTTTTAGGTGCATGAGTTGGAAACTTCCTCTGCTGGTCTTCGTGAGAAGCTGGAGATGTATGAGGGTAGCATGAGACAGCTAGAGGAATTCCAGGATAGCCTTATGAAACCTCTTGAAGCTAGATTGGCTGAGATCGACGCTGATTTTACCAGATGTTGCATGCATTTTCAAGAGAATTTTCATACGCACCTCCTTAATGCCATCGCGGGACGAAGGTAGTTGTTGACTCATGGCATGAAGCTTCTAATGGCCAAATGTCTTAATTCTACTGAGTATATGGAGGCCCTTGGCAATGCTTTTGGCCGTGTAATCGAGAAAGGGATGCAGGAGGGCTTGGCCGCTGGAATTAAGCATGGACAAGCAGGCAGATGTCTAAGTGACCTTGAAGCTTATAATCCCTCCGCAGAAGCTGACTTTAATTTTGCTATCCGTGATCTTTGCGGTTTAGACTTTTCGCTTCTCCAAGATTTATTTGCTAAGAAGGATGCCAGTACTTTGGAT
This sequence comes from Tanacetum coccineum, assembly GCA_026074375.1. NCBI lineage: Eukaryota > Viridiplantae > Streptophyta > Magnoliopsida > Asterales > Asteraceae > Tanacetum > Tanacetum coccineum. The sequence goes on from BQNB010030126.1 coordinate 37,614, forward strand.
GTTATGATATCTTCATGCGTTTGACGTTGCCTGGTGAGGTTTGGAATTGACTGACCTTCAACCCCGATGTGGGTTCAGTTGAATTGTTCCGTGCATCATAAGCAAGATAAAGTTGTGATTGGGAGTCAAGCGTTGTCTGTTGCTCTGGAGACTTGTCACTGTAGGGTGCGGAAGATGGAGAGGAACCTTGCTGAGCGTCTTCCTCTTCTGAAAGATGTATTTGTTTCCATAGATCACCCCGTATCTGTTAAAGCTTTGGCCATTCTTCTGGAGACTTCTACTGGGCCTCTGGTTACGGCACTTATTACTACGGCTTTATCTACCGTGGTCATTCGTCCCAATTCTGATCCTTTCCTCTTGGTGAAGGATTATGAGAACCCGGACTTAGCGGGTGTGGTCCCGGAGGATGTTATTCCAGGGCCCGAAGGTGAAGGTAAGGTTGAAGGTTCACCTAAAGGTGATGTTGATGATGTGTTTTCTCAGTTCGAGAACGAAGCTAGAGATGCTGTTCTTTAAGCTTGTATGCTTGGTTTTCCGCGGTCGCATGTGACCTTATTGCGGTTTTTTGTAAATCAACTATTCTAACACTTTGATCTGTGCTGACTTTAGTTATGATGATATTTTTATGTTTGTAACATCTTGTATCTGGATATACCGTGTCTAAAGTTTTTGTTTTCTTCAATATCACTAGGATATGCTATGTCATGATAGACTTGTTTGGATGCCGGGCTTGCAATGCCTCTTATGCATTTTGAGTCTTGTTTGTAGGTTACTCACCCTTTTTGTTATGCGGAATAACATTGTTGGAGGCATGCTCCGTGCGTGAGATGTCTTATTCACATATAACAGATAACCTTTGCAAAGTAATAAATTTAGTATAATTTTCAAAATTTAAAACTTGTGAAAGTAGCTAGTCTTACACTTTTTTATTGAAATTAAGAGTCATATTATCATAATATTTTAAAAGTCTACTACAAGTACAAGGAATAAAGTAAAAAATGCTCTTCCCATTACGGGGTCCGTATGGGTAAGCTGCTCACATTTTGTGTATATAACACTTCTTAAGGTTACAAACATTCTATGTCCGCGGAAGCTCCTTTCCGTTGCGGTCTTTTAGCCTGTACGATCCCTTCCCAAGTGCTTCTGTGACTTCGTACGGGCCTTCCTACTTGGGTCCTAGCTTCCCAGTATCTTCTGCGCGGCTTGCTTCGTTGTTACGGTATACCAAGTCTCCTGGCTTAAAGCTTGTGTTTCGAACTTTGGCATTGTAGTATTTTTCCATTTGTCTCTTGCTCTTTGCCTCTGTTATGGCTGCTTGCTCTCGTTTTTCTTCTAGTAGCTCTAAGTTGATTTGCAATGCTTCATCGTTTTTGGCCATGTCTAATTCTGATGTCCTAAATGTGGGCATTCCAATCTCCGCCGGGATGACAGCTTCCGTTCCGTAAGTCAGTGAGAACGGAGTGTTTCCGTTACTAGATTTGACCATGGTTTGGTGTGCCCAGAGGACATGAGAGATTTCTTCCATCCAGTTCTTGTTGTCTTTTCCCAGCCTTGCTTTATTCCTCCCCCAAGACTCTGGTTTGCTCTTTTCTACCAGTCATTTGTTCTGGGGATGCTTTACGAGGCAAAATGATGTTGAATGCCATAAGTTTTCACACCAGGGTTTTGAATGGGGTTGTCTCGGAATGCTTCCCATTGTCTGATGATATGATTTCTCCCGGGAAGACCCGATCTGCACACGATGTTTTCCATACAAACTTTCTTACTTGGTTTCCTGGTGATAGTTGCACTGGTTTTGCTTTACCAATTTGTAAGTAATCCATGGCCACTATTAGAAATTTGAACTTTTCCAGGTTCCTTCCGGGGAATGGTCAGCTTTGTCGGATACCCCGTTTGTAAAATGGGTCACGGAGATGTGATCGGATTAATTTTTCCTGCGGATTTCTGGGAGGGGATAAGGTTTGTGCACTTGGCATTCCTGGCATGCTTTTATAAGTGCCCTTGCGTCCTTATGCATTGTCGGCCAGTAATATCCAATCCTTAGAGCTTTGGCAACGACGGATCGTGTGCCCGCATGCATGCTACATGAGCCCTCATGTATTTCTCGCAAGACATAGTTTGCTTGTGAAGGTCCTACACATCGGAGCCATGGGCCTAGAAAGGATTTTTTGTACAGTATTCCGTTGATGATGGCGAAACGCTGTGACTTACGCTTTATTGCTCTTGCCTTTTTTCTTTCCGCTGGTAAAGTTTCATCCGTGAGATATTCATGAATCGGGGTCATCCAGGACTCCCCTTCTTCCTCCACCACGGCGAGCACCTCACTCTCATTCACTGATTTTTCTTTCAATTCTTCTACTAACACCTGTTTGCTGAGATGTGCGAAGCTGGTAGATGCTATTTTGCTTAGTGCATCCGCTTTTTTGTTCTTGCTTCTTGGAACTTGCTTTATTGAAAACGCCCGGAAGGTACTGGCCAGTGTTTTTACCTTCTCTAAGTATTTGATCATGTCTGTTTCTTTTGCGATGTAAGTCCCATTTACTTGGTTTGCTACCAGTTTTGAGTCTACATTTACTTGGAGGCTTTGGACGCCTATTTTTTCCGCTATCCGCAATCCTGCTATCAAGGCTTCATATTCTGCTTCATTGTTAGTTGCTTCAAACTGAAATCTTAAAGCGTATGTGAACTCTACCCCTTCCGGATCCGTGAGTATCACTCCTGCTCCGCATCCGTCAACGCAAGATGACCCGTCCGTGAACAAAGTCCACTGTGCCGGGAGCGGTTCTTCTTCCTTTGCGGAATCGTCCTGACCTTCTTCTTCTGGTCTTTCTACGATAAAATCAGCTAGCACTTGTCCTTTAACAGATACTCTTGGTCTATAATGTATGCCAAACTCCCCTAGTTGTATGCTCCACTTTTGCATCCTACCAGCGACTTCTGGGTTTGATAGTATGTTTTTGATGGGTTGATCCGTTATTACTATGATTGGATGAGCTTGGAAGTATCTTCTTAGCCTTTTGCTTGCATGTACTAGTGCTAGCACCAATTTTTCCATGGAGGTGTAGTTTACTTCTGGGCCCCTCAGCGCCCGGCTGACAAAGTAGATTGGCATTTGCCTAGCTTCTCTTTCCGTCATTAGTACAACGCTAACCGCTTCTTTGGATGCTGCCAGGTAGACGATGAGTTCCTCTTGTTCTTCTGGATCGGTTAACATGGCTAACTTTGCTATGTGTTCCTTCATCCGTCTAAATGCCGCTTCTGCTTCCTCTGTCCATAGGAAGTCACTCTTCTTTCTGCATTTTTACAAAGTTTTGAAAAATGGTAACGATTTCTCCGCTGATTTTGCTAAAAACATGTTTAAGCTTGCCAACTTTCCATTTAATTTATGCACGTCTTTCAAGCATTTTAGTGATTGAAGGCTTAATACCGCGTCTACCTTGTCTGGGCATATCTTAATACCTTTAGTATTAACCTGGTATCCTAAGAACATTCCTTCTTCAACTCCGAAGGTGCACTTCTTTGGGTTCAGTTTCATGTTGATTTTTCTAAGCGTCTTGAATGTTTCTTCTATGTGGCGGACAACTTCATCCTCTGTGCGGCTTTTTATGACCAAATCATCCACATATACCTTGAGGTTTCTACCAATTTATCTGTGGAATGTCTTGTCCACTAATCGTTGGTAGGTTGCACCGGCTTTTCTTAAACCGAAAGGCATTTTTGTGTAGCAAAAAGTACCTTGATTTGTAATGAACGCGGTTTTTTCCTCATCCTCCTCTGCCATTTGTATTTGGTGATACCCCTTGTATGCGTCCAGGAAGAATTTGAAGGGGAATCCGCACAGAGATTCGACCTTCCAGTCTATTTCTGGCAGAGGGTAACCGTCCTTGGGACATGCTTTATTGAGGTCTTTAAAATCAACACACATTCTCCAGCTATTGTCACTCTTCTTTACCATCACCGGGTTGGAGAGCCAATCGTGATAATGAACTTCCCTCATGATCCCAGCTGCCACAAGCTTACTAACTTCGTCATTGATTGCTATGTTTCTTTCTGTGGCTTGGCCTCTTTTCTTTTGCCTAACCGGCTGATAACCTTCTCGTACATTTAGCCTATGTTCCTCTATATGCCTTGGAACGCCCGTCATATCCGCTGGGGTTTAAGCGAATATGTCCAAACTCCGCTGAAGTAGGTTACACAGCTTAACTCTGGCTTTCTCCGTAAGGTCGGAACCGATCATCACTGTATGCTCCGGGTGTTCCGGATTGATTGCCACTTTTACCCTTTCTTCTCTTACTTTGTTGATTGAAATGGGTTGTTCTTCTGGTCCGAAGACCATCGCACATTCAACTGGAATAATTTTACTGCTCTTTAGCGTGAGTATTCCTCCCGTGACTAGAAATTTTATCATTCCATGCGTTGTTGATGATACTGCTTGTATCTTTTGTAACTCGGGCCTTCCAATGATTCTGTTGTATGGAGACATCGATCTTACTACTATGAAATCCATCAATGCTGACGTTGAGTGTTCATCATATCCGATTTTTACCAAGAGTGTTAACTGTCCCAATGGCCATTTTATTTCGCCGCTGAACCCTATTAGTAAGGTTGTAGCTGGGACCATTTGATTCTTTATCTCTAGACGTAGTCTATTAAAACAGTGCTCATAGAGTATTTCAAAAGATGACCCTCCGTCAATACATATGCGGTGCACTTGATGGCCTCTAATCTCCGCTTCTATTATTAAGGGGCCTTTCGCTCCTTCATTGTCCCGTAAAGGTGGAAACAACATTTCCAGATTGGGTGAGAAGCTTTGAGTTATCTTTTGGCTTATTACCTTTTGTCGTGACTGAATCATTAGAATTGCCTGAGGTTTCTCTTTTCCGGAGGTTTTGCCTTTCTTTTTCGGCTGGTCTTTTCCGCTGCTTTGCTTCAGCTCCCGGATTATGTGCGACAGCTTCCTAGCTTTAAGCATATCCTTAATTTGCTTTCTTAGATGGTTGCATTCATCTGTATTATGCCCCACTTCTCCGTGGAATTCGCAAAACTTGTTTTCATTTCGCTTTTCAACCGGGGTTGTCATTGGAGGTGGGGTTTTGAATTTTCCTTTTTCTAAGGTGAGAATCTCCTTACATGTCCGGCCTTTTCTCTTGCTTATGTTGGCTTCGGAAGCCTCTCCCTTTTTTAAAATTCTGCCTATGACCCCCTTCCTGGTGTTTCCAGGCTGGAAGGGCTTTTTTCCCTTCTTGATTTGAGGCCGCCTCTTGCCCTTGAAGGAAAGATATGGCCACCTACATCATTTTGTCTACTGTTTTTGGAATTTTCTCATGAAATCTTTTGAAGGGGCGGAGTATTGATGAAAAAAGAAGAAGTGATTAACACAAAACCTGATGAATGATAACAATATATGGCGTTTACAGATCTTATAGAATAAACTGGGCTAGTCATATAACAGATACTAAAAGAATTGAATTGAAATAATGTATATGGTGCATGCTTATTGTGTTCTGAATATATACTAAAAGAAAACTATAACAAATTTTATTCCTTTTAGTTTTCATACTAGTTTTAATCCCCGTGCAAGCAAAGATTTGTAATTAGGTTTTTTTTACTATTATATATATATTGTTCATTTTATTATGTTTTATAAAGTTTGAAAGTTTAATGGGTTACTTGTTTTTTTAAAGTTATAATAAAATTTGTAAAATTATAAATTTACACTTAACTTTATATAATTTATTTAAAATTAAACCACTAAAGTTTTATTAATTACCTTCTCTTTTTTTTAAGTTTTTGTTTTTATAAATTTGACACATATATTTTATGTGTTTTTTTTCTTCATCAAATTTCTTCATCAAAAATAATGCCAATTTGAAAAAGTATTTAAGCTTTTTAAATTAAATATATATTCAAAATTTGAAGCATCTTACCTAATAAGCGAATATTCTTTTTTTTTGAATGCAAAAGTCCTCACTTTTGTATTTTTCTTTACTAGTAATAGTTTATGATATTTAATGATGTGAAAGGCGCGGGCATATTATGGATAGTGACGACACGAGGAAAATTATTTGAATACAAGTTGTTTCTCATCAAATACTAAGGAACAAATCATCACCATCTATTTGGTTGATTACATAGTGGAGATTTATCTGAATATTTTATTAAACAAACTATTTACTAGTATTAAACAATTACTCAAAATATTAAAATAATAAAATTGTACTAACAAAAATCACACTCACAGACATCGATCACAAAATATCAATGTCACATCTCCACCTCGTTATCGAACCACCTCCGTCATGAAAACCCTAACTACCATCTGGTCGAACCCTCACATTCGATCGGAATTCTAAGCTCGGGGACGTCGTCACCGTAACTGTTGTCAGTCGTCGTCACCGTTGTTAAGTTAGGTATTATCGCTCCCATTTGATTAACTATCGCTCAATTCTTACTACTCATATATATAAATGATTGACTAATTTATTGTTTTGCTTTTTTTTTTTTTTTTTTTTTTTTTTTATATACTATTTTATGTAGCTACGATTGATGATAGATGTGTTAGGTTATTGAGCTTGTGAATGATTAGGTTTTTGGTATTTTATTTGAGTAGCTGTGATGGATGATTAGTTATTTATATGAATGTGATGGCGATAGATGCGTTTCGTTATCGCACTTTTGAAGTTTATTTTTTGTCATCATTTTGAATGTAGCTATAATTTAATGCTTAGAAACTTATTATTACACATGGAAATATAACCAATGTCTCCTAGAATTATATACGGATGTCGTGTTCGAATAATTAAGTTAGACTATTGTAGAATGTTAGTTGCTGTACATAGATATTTGAACTTTGAACTAGTTACAAAGGTGATATAATTCTAAAGTGACATCTGGCCACGTAAGATGGCAGTATGGCACATCAATATGTTTTGATACTATTGAATTATTATGCGTAATTTGTATCGAGTTCTGCTAATAAACAGAGGATGTGATGTGCCATTTTTTTGTATCATTGTGTCTTTTACTTCTTAATCTTTTCATGTTTAATCTATTTGTATTCTTTCAATGTCATGTTATATTCGGCTATTCTGTAAAGGTTGGCACTGCAACGGTACTATACTCTAGTCGTGCGGTTGCTAGAAGGTTCAGGAACTATCTTAAACCAGATTAATTTCATAAAGGAATGAGTATTTTTATGAAATTCAACAACTTCGTGTGTAGGAGATATTGGTTAGGTAGGGGATATAGATGATGTTGCTCATATTCGCAAACCAGATATAGTGAAGTAGTTAATGAGATTTGTGTATGAAAAGTAACTTGAAAGTTGACAGTAAGTTATTATACTTTACTTTGGTTTTGGTTGTGAAATTGTTAGTAAGCAAAGAAACTCTAGTTTAAGAGTAAATATAGTTGAAGCAACACTAACATAAATTGAATCAATGTGTGGACTTCTAAACCAGTTTTAATATGGTAAATTTAGAAAATTTCTCTGATCCGTATGTCATTCAGATTTCTGTATGCAGGGTTGCAGGGCAAGTTGACAGAGGAACATGTACTGAACTTTCTGTGATGTTTTCGTGTTTAAGATTGTTATAGTTTTAAGTATTTTTTCCATCTGTACATTTCTACTTGCATTTGCTTATATGGCTATTGGCTTACTTTTAATATTTAATACCCCAACTGTTGTCAAGTGAAGGAAGTACTAAAATTATTGTGGGATTGTTTATTTGTGAATTTGGAGATAACTGGTTAGAACAAATATATTATAACAACAAAATTATGAATGTTTTGATTATAGTTATAAGTAGAAAAAAGGTGTTGTATGTAATCATACATATATGGGTTCATTGAATATCAATTATTCAACTTTAGTTTCTTTAATATTTTACTTCTGATCTTCATTTCTATTATTATTGTATTAAAGAATGAATTGTACATGGAAGCTTATACCAGTTACTGTAATCATGTTATGTGTTTTTGGTTATAGTTAAATTGTTTGTTTTGGGATTTGGTCATGATATATGCTATGATATAAAAGAACTAACATTATTTTTCTTTCATTTGCCAGATTTGAATTTTATCAACCATGGCTGCTGATGGAACCGCTGATGCTCTTGGGGTTCGTTACGCCCCACCTGATCCTACCTTACCCGAAACATGGAAGGGTTTGATTGATGGGTATACAAGCGTGATATACTATTGGAATCCAGAAACTAACGTCACTCAGTATGAGAGACCTACTGCTTTGGTGTCACTAGTACCATCATACCCACCTCATGTTCCTTCTGAACCCAAACATGCGTCTTTACAAGCACAACCAACTGGTCAACAAGCATAACAAATGTATTAATTAAAATGATTAGACTCTTGTGCAAGTGTAAATAGAAATGAAGTAGAATGTAATATGTAAATGATTTCTAGGTGAACATATACTTGTATCAAATGTGGATGCAATAGCTGCTGATTTGCTTGCTTTTTGTGTTTTGGTTATACATGAAACTAACTAGCCCTTTTAGTTGGTAGATTGTGAATGAGGCTTAATATTTTATGACAATATCACAAGTAGAAAATTAGACATGTCTATTAATTAATGCAAACTAGTATCGGGTTTGAGAATACGACGAGTTTTTATTTTCATCGTTTGCTTCATTTTTATTCATTTTGGTATTTGTGACACTGTTTTATCACTTGTGATATAATATTGTATCAAAGTTGAATAGTATTTAAATGGTATGTCTTAGTCACTTTAGAGTAATATCTCAGGTGATATAGCCGACATGAATGATGTCTACTTTTGCTCATTTTATTGCTTTATCACCTGTGATATTACTCATATGTAAAATACCAGAATTAGCGTTACATTTTATTGCTTTATCACGTGTCATATTACTCATATGTAGAACACCACAATTAATGTCACATTATATGTCTTTATCACATGATATGTTACTCTTAAGTGACTATGAACGATAATTCAAATACTCTTCATCTTCCTTACAGTGTTATATCACAAGAGGTAAATATGTCACTTACAAATACCAAAATGAATAAAAAGGAAGCAAACTATGAAAATAGAAACTTGACGTAGTCATAAATCAAAGAAGTGTTTGCATTGCTTTTGAGCAAAATAAGAATTCGCCTAAAGAGGCTCAACCCTTTTAATCCTACTAACACTATAATATCACAAGTGATAGATAACATTGATTACATGTTAACAAATTAAAAAATAACCATAATTAGTGTCACATTATATTGCTTTATCACATGTGATATTTTCATATGTGAATATTAATAATGTTAACATTATATTGCTTTATCACATGAGATTTTATTTTATTTATTTATCACTGATGATATTACAATGTCAGGGCAAGTCTGAAGGCGAACTTGACAAGTCTGAAGGCTGATGTTGTTTTCAAATAGTCTTAGAATATCACATGTGGTAAAAAAGTTTATGTATATATCACTAGTGATATTATATCTAGTGGTTAGGGGTTTAAGTTTTTTGAGTATAGGGTTTGGTGGTTAGGGGTTTAGGATTTTTTGAATAGATTTTAAAGTTTATGTATATATCACTTGTGATATTATATCTATTGGTTGGGGGGTTTAGGATTTTTGGTATAAGGTTTAGTGGTTAGGGGTTTAGGATTTTTGGTATAGATTTTAAAGTTTATGTATAAATCATTTGTGATATTATACCTAGTGGTTAGGGGATTAGGGGTTTTGGTATAGGGTTTAGTGATCAGGGGTTTAGGGTTTTTGGCATAGATTTTAAAGTTTATGTATATATCACTTGTGATATTATACCTAGTGGTTAGTGGTTTAGGGTTTTTGGTATAAGGTTTAGTGGATAGAGGTTTAGTGTTTTTGGTATAGGGTTAAGTGGTTAGGGAGGGGGGTTTAGAGTTTTTATATAGGGTTTAGCGGTTAGTGGTTTGGGGTTTTGGTATAATGTTTAGTGGTTAGATGTTTAGAGTTTTTATAAGGTTTAGTGGTTAGGGGTTTAGTGATTAGTGGTTTAGGGTTTTGGTATAGTGTTTAGTGGTTAGATGTTTAGAGTTTTTGATATAGGGTTTAGCGGTTAGGGGTTTAAAGTTTTTAGTATAGGGTTTAGTGGTTAGAGGTTTAGGTATAGGGTTTAGCGATTAGTTGTTCAGGGTTTTGGTATAGTGTTTAGTGGTTAGATGTTTAGAGTTTTTGATATAGGGTTTAGTGCTTAGGGGTTTAGGGTTTTTGGTATAGGGTTTAGTGGTTAGGGATTTATGGTTTTTGGTATAGGTTTTAAAGTTTATATATACATCACTTGTGATATTATAACTAGTGGTTAGGGGTGTAGGGTTTTTGGTATGAGGTTTAGGATTTTTAGTATAGATTTTAAAGTTTATGTATATATCACTTGTGATATTATACCTAGTGGTTAGGTATTTAGGGTTTTTGGTATAGGGTTTAATGGTTAGGGTTTAGGGTTTTTGGTATATATTTTAAAGTTTATGTATATATCACTTGTGATATTATACCTAGTGGTTAGGAGTTTATGGCTCTTGGTATAGGGTTAAGTGGTTAGGGGTTATGGATAAAGACAAGAGAAAGGATTGGAGAACAAGAATACTTACGAAGATAAGTATTGAGTTATTTTTGTAAAAGATATGTATAAGTTATTTGTTTAAAAGATCATGATAACTTAGGAAAGTATTGTAAGCCTTGTAGGACTCCTTAATGTATAAAAGGAGGTCCTAGGGTATAGAATTCAATGTACCAAAACGAGTCATTGTCATAGTTTCAAGGTTTTTGTAACCCTGATACTTTTGAGTATTTGTATTTAATATATTAAGGCTGAAAGTTTATAAATTGTTTGTCTTTAATTGTTTTACTGTTTTATTGTTCTTCTTAGTGGTATAAACTAGATTCCGCATAGTTTATATCATACACTTAAAGTTTCAGTCTTAGTACCTTTGGATTTATCCAAGGATACTAAACCTTACATCAAGCTAAGGAGTTTAAGATCTGTTCATTGGGATCAACAGTTAGTGGTTTAGGGTTTTGGTATAGAGTTTACTGGTTAGCTGTTTAGGGTTGTTGGTATAGGATTTAGTGGTTAGGGGTTTAGGGTTTTTGGTATAGGTTTTAAAGTTTATGTATACATCACTTGTGATATTATACCTAGTAGTTAGGGGTTTAGGGTTTTTGGTATAGGGTTTAATAGTTAGGGGTTTAGGGTTTTGGTATATATTTTAAATTTTATGTATATATCACTTGTGATATTATACCTAATGGTAGGCGTTTAGGGTTTTTGGTATAGTGTTTAGTGTTTAGTGGTTAGGGATTTATGGTTTTTGGTATAGATTTTAAAGTTTATGTATATATCACTTGTGATATTATACCTAACAGTTAGAGGTTTAGGGTTTTTGGTATGAGGTTTAGTGGTTAGGGGTTTAGGGTTTTTGGTATAAGGTTTAGTGGTTAGGGAAGGGGGTTCAAGGTTTTTGCTATATGGTTTAGCGGTTAGTGGTTTATGGTTTTGTGTCACACCCCCAAATGAGGCCTGAACAGAAACACATGTTCGGGGGCGTGACGTCATAATATACATCACACAAGATCAAGTAAACGACCACTATATAGACGTTTGATAATACATAACTCGTTTCTTAGATAAAAACGAAATAAGTTTTACAACATTCTTAACATAATTGAAATAGTTTTAGTGGAAGCTTAAGACAAATGTAGCAGAACCATAACATATTTTTAAAACAACGAGTCTTTAAATTTAAAGATAAATATTCTTGAAAGACACCCGGCAATGCATGCAACATCAATTAGCACCTCAAGAATAATCCAGCTACGCACCTGAGGAAACATGCTTAAAACAGTCAACATAAAGTTGGTGAATTCATAGGTTTGAATTTAGTAATAATAGTGGACAACAAGTTCACAGTACGCATGTGACAGTTATAACAGATACAACTTCACATAAAACGTATTCACTGTTGCGCTAAGCTCATGACACCGAGGCTCAATTCAAAGAAGCATATTATATGCCAATCAAGAAATTAACTGCCCTAGAGGTATCTGACCAAGATAATCTAGTGAAATCTGACATGGTATATATCCGTTTATTCGTGTCTCCTGAATCTAGTAAGCGCTACTTACCCGGATAGGGATCGGTAAAGTTTAGGGTTTTTGGTATAGGGTTTAGTGGTTAGGGAAGGGGGTTCAAGGTTTTTGCTATAGGGTTTAGCGGTTAGTGGTTTAGGGTTTTGGTATAGGGTTTAGTGTTTAGTTGTTTAGGGTTTTTGGTATAGGGTTTAGTGGTTAGGGGTTTAAGGTTTATGTATATACCACTTGTGATATTATACCTAGTGGTTAGGGTTTAGGGTTTTTCGTATAGGGTTTAGTGGTTAGGGGTTTCAAGGTTTTTAGTATAATATAAGTGATAGATAACGTAAGAAAACGGAAGAAACCGTCTGAAAACTGCCAAAAGCAGACAAAACGTGTGAAAATAGACGAAAATTGACAGAAATGTGCGAAAACGGATAAAAACTAAAAAACAAACGAAAACGTAAGAAAACATACTGAAACATATGAAAAAGGATGGAAACGTCTAAAAACGACCGAAAACGTATGAAAACAGACGAAAACGTGCGAAAACAAAAGAAAACGTGCGAAAACCTACGAAAATGGACGAAAACCTGCGAAAACAGACGAAAACGTGCGAAGACGCGCGAAAGCGAACCGAAACGCGCGAAAGCTGGCCGAAACGCGCGAAAGCTGGCCGAAACGCGCGAACGCTGGCCGAAGGCTGGCCGAAACGCGCGAACGCTGGCCGAAACGCGAGAACGCTGGCCGAAACGCGCGAATGCCGAGAAAAAACGCGAATGCCGGCGAAAACACGCGAATGCTGGTGAAAACGCTCGAATGCCGGCAAAAACGCGCGAGAGCCGGCGAAACGCGCTACAATTGGCGAAAACGCGCGAAAGCCAACGAAAACGCGCAAATGCGGACGAAAGCGTAAGAAAATGTCAAAAAATGGTCGAAAACGTGTAAAAATGTGTGAAAACGAAAGTAAACGTGCAAAAGCGGACAAAAACAGAAGAAAAATGTGAAAACAGACGAAAACGTATGAAAACGTACGAAAACGAACGAAAACGTGCGAAAACATAAGAAATCGTGCGAGAAAATAAGAAAATGTGCGAGAACGTCTAAAAAAGAACGAAAACGCGTGAAAACGTGCGAAAAGAGACGAAAACACGCGAAAGCGTACGAAAACGTGCGAAAGCGGACGAAAACGTATGAAAACCTATAAAAAAGTAAAAAAAAACGTAAAAAATCGTACAAAAACGTAAAAACATAAATACATACAAAAACGTAAAAAAATACAAAATGTCAAAAAGGTTAATTAATTGCAATTTGGGCAAGATTTGCCAAATCTACAAATAATGAGGGGTGGCTAGTGTGAGTTTTAGTAAATTTACACTTTTTGTCTCTCCATGTTTTTTAATCTTAAATCTTGTCTTTTTAATCTAATGAAATGAATGGTCTAGATTTGTCCCTTGGTATGTATGGAGAAAGTAGTATGCAAAATAACTCACCTCGTATAGTATAATTTATACTATACTACATTATAAAACATTTGAGACACTTTCATATTTAGAAAGTCTGAATATTCAGACTTTTCCCTTTTTTTTTATGAAAATATCTTCTTTTAACAACAAACACATCTATCTTATTTTATGTAACAACTTTTTGTTATGTATAATTTTGACAATCCATCTCATTTTAGGAAAACACATCTTAAAGTGACACGTGTCATTTTTAATTAAAAAATCACATTTGTTTTTAAATTAAAATATCTTTTTATCTATTTATTTTTTATGATTTAATTTCACAATATTTTCTAAAATTTTGTGCTATTTAATTCAACATCCATTTTGATATATATTTTTATTAATTTTTAGTTTTTTTTATTTTTAATGCCCCTGAAACCGCTGCTTTGCGCGGGTAACATGCTAGTATATACTCTAAAAAATAGACAATATTCACACCAAAAACATCTTAATGAAATCCACTCTTAGATTGTGTTTGTTTTCTACAAAAAAGCATCTGACCACCTTTGACATCTTACCTAGTCAGACGTGGTCAGACATAATGATGTTTGTTTTTTGTTTGTCAATCAGAGGCGAGGCAGACATTATATGTCTTACTTAGTAAGACTTGGGTTTTATGTCTTACAGCCTCTTAGCCGATTATCACACACCCTTCAAAGTTTAAACCCTCCAAATCCTTCACCACACCATACCCACAAAACCCTACAACTGTCGTCGTTCACGTCTAGCCATTGCTGTCACGAAAGTTCTTGGTTGGATTTTTCCTAGAATGGGTATTTGTATTTCGTGGCCCTTGTAAGGAAGAAGAGATTGTGGTTTGAGGTTCATTTGTGAAGAGATAAACAAAGAAAATAATCAATGACAAGATAAGGAAAAAGGGCTGCTTTTTGTTTTAGAAAGAAAGATGTAGGCGTGTGTTTAACTGTTTAAGTGATAAAAAAGTTATGGGTGAATGGCAAATTATATAAATACACATTAGAGCTAAATACGATACCGTTTCGTGTCGCTTGGCTCCCGTATTTCTTTTGGGCTGATATTCTGAGCCTGTTTACAAAACTATGTGGTGTTATAATAGCTTTACATCTCCTCCATCTTCGTTCTTCTTTTGGATTCATCTACACACACTCAGACAGGGTTTAGTTTTTAGGGCTTTTGTTTGTGATCCTCCCGGATGATAATTGCTCACATGTTTTTTTACACCGTCTTAGTTTCTCTACTTTTTCGGCAAACCTTCCGCCGTGGTCTTCACTTCAAAACTGATAGTAAGTCTCATTACATGTTTTCTACTTATGTATAAATCAGGGTTTCTAAATCTTTTTTTCAATTACTTATGAAATATTCGTTATCAGAATTTTTTTTCCAACATAATATAATTTATGAGATTTAGGGTTTTGGTTATTGAAGAAGGGATCATGGAAGAGGGAGTTCTGGAGCAGTAAGTTTTAGGTTGGGTTTTGTTGTTTGTGTTGCACGTGGAACGGGGTATGTGGAAGGAAGGTAGAGAGCGAGTATCACTCGCCTCTGCAACCTCCACAGGCACATCCAGGGTATGGGAATGCAACTACAGTTGATTACATCTTTGTGTAAATTCTGGATTGAATGATCTTATTTGGTTG
Organism: Tanacetum coccineum; assembly: GCA_026074375.1. Lineage (NCBI taxonomy): Eukaryota > Viridiplantae > Streptophyta > Magnoliopsida > Asterales > Asteraceae > Tanacetum > Tanacetum coccineum. Next base: position 52,831 of record BQNB010030126.1, read on the forward strand.
TTTGTTTGGAAGGTAATTATGACGGATGTCTGCGTCGCGTCTATATGTTTTGTGTCCATAATGTACAAACGCCAGTATTTGGGTGGGGTAGCCTGACCCGGGTTATTGTTGCAGCTAAGATTGGCGGTATCTTGGCGAGGTTACTTGATCCAGGTTATGGTTGCAACCAAGAATGGTGTATGGTTTTGCGTATGTATTTGCAGACACGAGCCTTACATTTGGCGATCAAAACAACGCCGATTCGATGTGCTGGGTTTCGATTTCTCTTTAGGGCTGACATTCTTGGCCTGTTAATTCGATTGGGTCCAAAATGGTGTTATAACAAGTTTTCACCACTTCCACTTCATACCGTATTCGCTTGGAATTTTATGTCATAAGATGCGAAACGGTGTCATGTGACAGATACTGTGTAGAAAACATGTTGATATGTGAGAAATCACATATCCTTTCTATACCAAAAATGGCCTATAAATGATCAAAATGTGCAAAAATATGCTTGTATTTGTGTATTTTGTTGTTTGTGAATGTGTAGGTACGGATATTGCAAAAATCACAAGAAAACGGTCAAAACCGGACAAACACGGACACGGGAACGGATAGAGTGCACAAGAGCCGGAAGTTTCTAGCAAAAGGTCATCAACAGTCAACTCTTGGTCAACCATTGGTCAACTCACAAAAGACAAAATCCTCAAAATACCCAAAATGCCCTTATTGTTAACTCATTTTCATCAAAAGTCCCTAAACCCTAACACCGTTATCTCCTTTTTATTAAAGAGATAACGGTCGTTATCTCTTATAACTATAAACCATTAAAACCATTTAACCAAACCGTGGCCCAATCCTTTTTACACCGGGCCCAAGTCAACAACCCAAACCTCCGGGTCAAACAACGTTATAAAAAGAAAAGAAAAGGCGCGAAAGGTTGTTTTTACTGTTCATCATCTCCTTCGATTAACCCTGTATAAAAAACAAAGGGTAAATCCCAATTGACTACATGGCTAAAGGATTCGAGTACTAAGCCACAGCTCAGTAAAGCAAAACGTCACATCTCAACTATGATTGGTCAAGAAGGATAAAGGAATGATATGTGGGCTCCTAACAAACACACAAGAAGTGGAAAATTACACTAAATCCAGTGTAATAAAAGCACAAAGGCTCCATAGAAGTGGGATTTCCACGCTATCAATCTGTGTGCATCATTCTCATCCAACGGCTACAATTAGAGATCCAATGATTGACAATAATGATGGGTGATGATCAAGGATAAGAGGAGCGTGCTTAGGACCTAGAAGCTTCATTCAACCCTTATAAATAGAGCTCATCTCCTCACACATAGCATGACTCTTTTGGCAGCTTTTAGTAATAGCTTAATATAGTTTTTAGCTTATGTAATTTTCAATTAAATGTAGTTTTAATTCTGTCTTTGTAATCTCTATTTCAAGTATTGTAATCAGCTATTAAATCAATGAAATCTTTGTTTACTTTATAAAATCTGTTTTTGCTTATTATGTTCTTAAATTTCCAAAAGTTCTTATCTACTATTTCATAAGCTCAAATCTACTCATAAGCTAGTTACTAACTCAGTACTCATAAGCTAGTTACTAACTCAATTAAGCTCATAAAAGCTTAACTGAGCTTTATTCAAACAAATTCACCCCCTAAATTTACCTAAGCTTTGGATAAGGATGATAAGCCAATTCGGGAATGGCTTATTGGACCCCACCAGCTTGTTCTAAACAAGCTGGAGCTTGTTGATTTAAGCTCATAAGAGCAGACACCTCTGTTTAGCTGAGGTGTGAGGTACACTTCTCTCTAAATTTTCAATTCTACCTTATTTTGCATATCTTAGCTTATTCCTTCATATTAGTTTAAAAGTTGCTTATTATTTGCTTATTTCTATTTAAACCTGCTTATTAATGTTTTTATAGTTGTTACACTATAACAAAATAAAGTTAAGGCAACACCAATAAAGTGTTGTATTATGCCTTTAAAATGTTGCATTACGTATAACGTGACACTTTGTCAAGTGCTACATTATGTAACGTTGCCTTAGGTATATGCAACACTTTTTGAAAGTGTTGCCCATGTCTAGCAATTGTTATACTTTAATGTGCAACACTTTTAAAATAAAATGCAACGGTTTTTACACTCAAGTGCAACACTTGTACACACAAGTGCAACACTCTTAGATTCAATAACAACACATTTCATGTTGATGTGCAACACTTTTTCACGTTGGTGCAACACTTTTTCATTTGAAACCAGTAAGCATGCAACACTTTAATGTATCAAGTGCAACACTTTCTGGTGTTTTAAT